>ML660213.1:9338747-9477176 GCA_007570785.1 Antilocapra americana
GTAAATGTATTACCTAATTTAAAAACTTAAATACTAAAAAATAATAACTTAAAAGATCTTGAGATATTTCTCTGCCTACAAGCAATCATTATTAGTTTCTTAAGGGCCAGTTATGATGCCAAACAAGGAAAGCTGTCTCTTTACCTTAATTGTTGTGCCTTAATTTTTTGAAAGATCTCACAAAGTAATAACCAGCTTGGTCATTTTATTTATTATTTATTCAAAATTCATACTGTGCCTATCTCCAAAAGAGAAATGATAGCTTATGATGCACTAGGATAGTTTTTAGCAATTAAGTATTTAGAAATTAAATATTAAGGTTTATGACCATCAAAAGTATTACAGAGAATATACTGGAATCAAATAGTATCACTGGGACACACATGTAGCCTTCCCATGGATGTTCTTCAGAGGATGAAAAAAATTATATAGTGTGTGGAACTACTGGTTCAGATATGTTAGTAATAAAATCAGCCACACTGCCTTGGTCAAACTGTGCTGATACCTTTTAAGCAAAAGTTACTTGCAAACTATTTTCTAACATTGAAGGAATCTGAGCGATCAGGTTAATACGTATTCTATGTACACATGTATGGTAGTGTTTACAACTCTTTAATTCCTCAAAATGGTTCCTAACCCATGTCTTATGCAATTTTATATCTTGTGAGTCTAGCACAAAGCCTGGCATGTGGATGGTAGGTACATGATATATATGTTTCTGGATGGATGAAAGGATGGGATCTCAGGCAACTCAATACACAACTAGAGCCAAGAGCGACTCTACTTGGGAAGTTTTTCTCTCTCAATGTGACAGACCTGATCAAGCAAATGGATAAACCATATAATCCTGAGTGTGAAGAAGAGAATCAAAGTGTGTCAGCCAGTGGGTGTGAAAAACACTCAACCAATGAGTTAATAAAACACGAGAGTTTCTATGATGTGGTTTTAACAGAGGAGGAAGAAAAAAAATACCTAATTTATGTTTGAGTGAGGTTTCCTTCCTGACAGTTGAACAATGTCATCGTAGGCAGAGGGAAAAGACTACATTTGAGATAACACATAATTGGGAAAATAATTTCAAGGTCTCAACAATTACTAATGTTAACCCCGGTTCAGGTCTCTGGTGAGCAGTTATTACTGAAAAAACCAAACCAACAAAGTAAGTTATGCTTTGTAAGTCTGAGAAGCGACACATATCCGACAACGGCTTCATTCAGGGAAGAAAATAACAGCTGACTAAGAAGAAACTGGCAAAAAGAGTCCAGTCTTCTAAGCTGGGGTACCTGTCATGAAGAACTGCCAACCTATCAGTCTTCTTAGGACCACAGCAGGTCGTGGCCTCTCATGAGAAACTAGGACTGGGCAGGGGTCTTCAGATGGAGCCTCAGAGTCTGGGAGCAATGAAGGAGGAATGAACGAGGAATGCAGGCAGAGATTCAGAAGGAATGCTTGCAAAGTGTGTTCACAACTCACCCTCAGCTGGTTAGGAGCGTTTACTGGGTCAGGTGACAAGTTTCTGCATCTGGCCTCTAAACCAGACCCTGCTATCACGTTAGCCAACTGCTGGACACCGAACCTACTTCACACGCTGTTGTTTTCCAACCTCAAGCTGAAAACCATGTGGCACCAGGGAGCCGACTGCTTCAAGGAAAGAGAAGGCACCAGCTAGCAGGGCAGATTTACCTAGCATGAGAACAGGCTGAACATTTCCCAACTATACAGACCAGCTCTGTGGACTCTGGGACAGAATGTGCACACCGTTCTCCTTTCATTTTTCTTTTTCCTTTTCAACATCTCCCAGTCATTTATTTAATGTTAACTCACTTCAAAGCAACTGCTATCTCTGTAAGTATGTCTTACAGAAAGGTTAAAATGTAAAATGTTAATTAAGTGTTCTTTTCTTGTTTAACAAGCCTAGTAGATTCTTTAGTGTGAAAAGACTTAAGTCCGCCACTAAGTCAATAACTTGATGTCAGTGTCTTATCTATAGCTTTTTATCTTAGGTCCTGAAGTCATGATCTTTATAGAAAACTATGCTACCCCTTACATTCCACCTGGCCAGAGTATCTAACTTTCGAGTTAGTCACAGTGATTGGTTTTGCCATGGGCTCTAACCTGAGGTGGACCAATCACAGGTTCCCTGACACGCTCCTTTTGGAGCTATCAGGAAATTCTCTCGCTATTGGGGTTAATAAATAAGTAGCCTGTATGTCTGGGCCTGCAGGCAGCCTTTTCTCCCAAGAAAAGCAGCAATGAAGTTTCTGGATCTAGCATGCCTGAAGCCAGGAGTACTGTCAACTTCCTTATACGTGGAATGGATTCCTCTTTATTCCCACTTACAGAGTTGGGTTTCTATCATTTACAACTAAAGGAACCCTAATATTAAAAGTAGAAAGAGGTGGCTTACAAATGAGCTGCTCAATCCTACGCTCAGAAATGTATCAACAAATGCCACACCTGTCTTTTGGTTTGATTTTTCAAATGGATTTTGACTATCTAACTCCTCTAATTTCAACTGAATGCTCCTAACTGAGAAGAAGGTTTCCCAAAAATAGAGTGGTCATATGATCCAGCAATCCCACTCCTGGGCACCCTTCTGCAAGAATGAAATAATGCCCATTTGCAGCAACATGAACAGACTGAGATTAAGTCAGACAAAGAGAAAAATACCACATGAAATTACGTATATGTAGAATCTAAAACATGACACAAATGAATTTATTTACAAAACAGACTCACAGACATAGAAAACAAACTTATGGCTACCAAAGTGGAAAGGGGCTGGGGCAGAGATAAATTAGGAGTTCATGATTAGCAGATACAAACTACTATATATAAAAGAGATAGGAAATTCCCCACAGTTTCAATTCCCTGGGGTTCAATCCCTGGTTGGGGAACTAAGATCCTGCAAGCATCACAGCTTGGCCAAAATAAATAAATAAACTAGATAAAGAAGACCCTACTGTATAGCACAGGGAACTATATTTAATATCTTAAAATAAATAATAATGAAAATAATATAAAAAGTATATATACACACATATATAATATACATAAATATATATCTGATTCAAGTTTGCTATTGAAACTAAGCTAACTAACCACCAGAAACTAACACAACATTGTAAATCAACTATACTTCAACTAAAAACAATTTAAGGAAGGAAGATGTTCTCTGGTACAGCTGTGGACTGTGAAGGACGAGAATCAGAAAGCAGAGACTGAGTACTTTCCCCACCCACCCAAATAATAACATTCAATGGTTTGAAATTTACCAGCAGAGTTTTAGAAAAGGTAACAAACTAAACATTTACTCCTTAATTATCACAGATGCAAGGATGAAAATGTGGTCCAATTTTAGGATAGGTCAAGCAAGCAATTTTCAAACTCTGTGTGACATTTTTATAGTCAACTCTAATACAATTATTTAATTGTAACTGCAAAATATAAATGTAACTCTTAAATGTAAAAACATTAAACATGGAAGCTTTTCAAAATTACAGCAGGCAAATACAAACACGATGGTTTCATTTTTTTTTAGTCTAGAAATCTGAAGTAATTTTTTTAGAGGTTAAGAAGGTAAAAGACTGACAAATGAAGAGCTATCCCGGGTCAATATATAAAGACCAAATGAACCTCTATATACTAGTAACAATTAGAGATCAATATTTTAAAAAACATTATAAAAAATAAAAAATTATAAATTACTTAGGAATAAATTTGATGAAAAATGTACATACTGAAAAACTTGCATCCTGAAAATGCAAAACATTACTGGGAGAGATAAATGGCTCTAATAAGTGAATTTTTTAAAAAATGAATAAATTTATATAAAAGAAATAAAATGATCTAAATAAATGAACAGATATACTAAGTGCATTGGTTTAAAAACTCAGTATTTTTAATACCTTTGCTCTCCCAACTGATCTACAGATTCAAATGGGTTTGCAAATCCATCCAAACTCCCAGAAAGTTTCTTTTGTACAAATTGATAAACTGATTGCAAATTTTATATGGGAAAGCAAAGAGACTAAAATAGATAAAACAATTTTGGGGGAAAAAAAGAACAAATCTGAATGACTTACACTAGCTGACTTCAAGATTAACATATCTAATCTATAATAATCAAGGGGACTTCCCCAGCAGTCCCGTGATTAAGAATCTAAATTTCCACTGCAGGGTGCATAGGTTTGATCCCTGGTTGGGGAGCTAAGATCCCACATGCTGTGGCCAGAAATAAACAGAAACTAAAAATTGATGTAAAATAATCAAGAGAGTGGCAAAAAATATACAGTGGTATAAAACGGATATAAACATCAATGGAACAGAAAAAAGAGTGAAGAAATAAATTCATGAAAATATGATCAACTGGTTTTCAAAAAGAGGGCATGACAATTCAGTGAAAGGAAAGTATTTTCAACCAACAGGACCACAGTAACTAGACAGCTGCATGGGGAAAAATAATCATGACTTCTCTATCTCACTTTAAATTAAAAAAATTAGTTTGCAATGGTTCATAGTTCTAAATGTAAAAGATAAAACTATAAAACTACTAGAGAAAAGCAAAGGAGAAAATTTTCATAAACTTAGGAAAATCAAGATTTCTTATGACAGAAAAACACAAATTATTTTTTAAAAAATTGGATTTCATACAAATTAAAAACTCCTGTTCTTCAAAAGATGCCTTTAACAAACTAAAAAAAAAAAGTAGGATAAAATATCCTCAAAATGCACATCTGTATTATTCAGCCATAAAAAAGAACAAAATAATGTCATTTGCAGCAATATGGATAAACCTAGAGATCATTATAGTAGGTAAAGTAGGTTAGAAAGAGAAAGACAAATATGATACTGCTTATATGTGGAATCTCAAAAAAAAAATGGTACAAATGAACTTATTTATAAAATAGAGTCACAGATGTAGAAAACAAACTTATGGTTACCAAGGGGGAAAGAGGGAGGGAGGGATAAATTTGGAGATTGGGACTGACATAACACATACTACTACATACAAAACAGGTAACTAATAAGGACCTACTGTACAACACAGAGAACTCTACTCCATGTTCTGTGAAGACCTATATAAGAAAAAAACTAAGGAAAAAAAGAGTGGAGATGCATATACATAATTGATTCAGTTTGCTGTATGTATCTTGAAACACATTTTAAATTAACTATACTCCAAAATAAACCCTACAGATATTTCAGAAAAAAATATGTGTATCTCATAAAAGGCTTCAAGCCAAGATAAACTAAGAATCTGCACAACTTAATAAGAAAACAACTCAATGTTTTAAGAGCAAACGATGAGGACACAAAATAAGATATCCAAATGATCAATAAGCATATGAAAAATGCTCAACATTTTAGTCATTAGGAAAGCAAATTTACACCACAACAGGATACTATTTCACATCCAGTAGAATGACTAAAATTAAAAGACTGAAAATACTCAAGTGTTGGTGAGAGTATAGGCCAACTGGAAAGCTTACAAAATGCAAAATCGTATCACAGTCACCTGGAAAGAAGGTTGGCAGTTTCCTATAAAGTTAAACATACACTCGCCACAAGATCCAGCAATTCCTCTGCCAGTTATTTACTCAAGAGAAATAAAAACACATGTTCTCGCGCTCTCTCTCTCTCTGACACACTATTATCTGAGGAAGCCCAAAACTGGAAAAAACCCAAGTGCCTACCAGCAGGGGAAAGGGATCCACAACCTGCAGAAGATTCATACAATGGAAAACTACTCAGCAAGAGAATGGATCGAGCTAGTAAAAATGTGGATGAATCTCTGCAACGTACACTGAGCTAAAGAAGCCAGACAAACGAGTGTATCAATGATTCTATTTACATAAAGTTCCAAAACAGGAGAAGTTAGAGCACGATGACAGCAGTCAGATTAGGGGTCACCTGGTACAGCATTTGTAAAGGGACTGACAACTACAAAGGAACACAGGGACTTTCTGAAGTGATGAGAATATTCTCTATATTGACTGAGGTACCAGTTAAGTTTGCCAAGACTTATGGAACTGTGGGACTTCCCAGATGGTGCGAGTGGTAAAGAACCTGCCTGCTAATGCAGGAGACATAAGAGACGTGGGTTCGATCCCTGGGTCGGGAAGATTCCAGGAGGAGGGCATGGCAACCCACTCCACTATTCTTGTCTGGAGACTCCCCACAGACAGAGGAGCCTGGCGGGTTATATACTCTGTTGTGCAGAGTCCATGGGGTTGTGCAGAGTCGGATACAACTGAAGCCAAGTTAACAGGCACATGCACAGAACTGTATTTGTGCATTATAAAGGTAAATAAAACTTACCAATTTTAAAAAAGTAAGGTTACAGGATGAGAGTGACAATGTCCTGATTCTTGAAAAGCCTCAAATCAAAACTCTGATTATAGGTAATAAACATCAGATTTGTTTTTTAATGACTAAATCTATGGGGGGACAGTTATATCACTACTTTCTTGTTGATCAGGATGAAAAGTGCCAGTAAGATTAACTGTAAAACTGTTTGATTTTAATTAATAAGACTATCTTATTCAAAGACAGATAATGAAATAAAAACATTTCCTCTAGTGTACAAAATGCCTGAGAGGTCAAAGCAGACTTTCATTTCTCTAGACTTCAGCTGAAGAAGATGTAAGCTATATATTTAAAAGACACCACCACCAGCCCAAACTCCTTAACTGATTACTTTAGTTAAAGTGGTAAGATGGTCAAATAAGAGTATACACACCAGGACTGGAGGCACTGGGACACAATAACCCATCTCATATAACTGTCTGAACTTGGACTTGAGTGTTTTCAATCAATAATCCTAAGAAATACTGAGCCAGTATTGATTTAGAGGAATTTTAAGTATAGTCAATAAACAGAATCACATGGCTAAGGCAAATTAGACTTCTGGAAGTCCAGAAACAAGAAGATATCCATACAAGACAGATGGGTTTAGTCGCTAAGTCGTGTCCAATTCTTGCGATCCTGTGGACGACAGCCTGCCACGCTCCTCTGTCCATGGGATTCTCCAGGCAAGAATACTGGAGTGGGTTGCCATTTCCTTCTCCAGGAGATCTTCCCGACCCAGGAATAGAACTTGTTTAGAAGTTCTGCATTGCAGGTAGATGATTTACCAACTGAGCTATGAGGGAGCCTAAGATATCCAGTGTTCAATTCAGACATTTCTTTGGGTTGGGTATTTCCCTGCAAACTCTTCTGTATCACAGTAACCTCACTTCACTTAACAGCAAACATTTTAACTTATTGCAGACAGAATACCTCAACACAGTAAGAAATAAATATAGTAAAATCCAGCATTTTTTGTAAGGAGAAGTCTGAGTGATTTTCAACTCTTCTCTGACCTTACAGTGAAGGTATTTTTACTTTCCTGAAACTATGGGTAAGTGTAAAGCGTGATACAGGTCAAATAATACTTGAATGAGAATGATTAAAAATTCTGAGATTATGAAAACATACATAGTCTGTGTTTAGTCTCCAGAAACATTCAAAATTACAGTCTCTCAAGAACACTCTCTCAGAGGCAACTATTTGGCTTTTTGTCACGAATTCATACTTAATTACTATTCTCAATTCTAATTGCTCTTCTACCTTTAAGAGCATTGCTTACCTCTTTTGATATAGATGATTTTACTTTCTTGAAAGCTTCTTCAAAGTGCTTCTGACTAATCTTCAGTTCACCTGTGGAGCAATTGCATGAACATACATAATATTTGAGTATAGTAAGCTAACTGTGATTTGTAACTAAATTTCTCTTGAGAGATTTACAAGCATTCAAGGGGAACATTGAGGCAGTTAACGACACTGGCTCTATTCTTTCTCAGAGCAATGTTCAAGCCAGATATATTCTGCTCATCAAAGTTATAGACAGTTTTTCATTTTCATTTAATTTATACATACCTAACCGTACTTAATTTTCCATAAATGCTTAAGTTATATCATTTATTTTAAAAGTATAGTCTTTTTCCCCCAGCAATCAAAACAGTTTATTATAGAACAAATTATATTAAAAAGCACTTTGTCCATATTTAATTAGAGAAAGAGATTCTTATCCTTAAAAAAGATAAATGGTTCATATGTTCTGTTACTTTGTTTTCCCCTCAGCTTTACTAAGATACTGTTGGTACATAATAAATATAAGTTAACAATGTGACATGATGATCTACTGCAAAATGGCTACCACAATAAGGTTAGTTAACACCTCCAGACCCTCACGATCACCTTTTTATTTATTTTTGTGGTGATAATTATTAAGATAATTATTAAGATCAGCTTTTAAGTTCAGCTGACCCTTGAACAATGTGAAGGTTAGGAGTGATGGCCCTCAGTCAAAAATCTATGTATAACTTTATAGCTGACTCTCTGAATCTGCAGTTCTTTTTTTGTATATTCAACCAAGCATGGATCGTGTAGTGCTGTACTACATATTTACTGAAAAAAATCCTTGTGTATAAGTGGAACTGCACAGTTCAAACCCAGGTTAACTGTATATAACACACTACTGATAATTAGTAAACGGGATTCTCAGAATTTATTCATCATGTAGCAGGAAATTTGTACCCTCTGATCAATATCTCCCCATTTTTCCCACTCTCTGGCTCATCATATTTTAATGTATTAACACCCAAAGAGAATTATCACTCACTAACAGATAACCCCATTATCTTTGTATTGTTTAACTTAATGGCAATGTTCATGAAGAGTCAGAATTGTTCTCTTTCAAGATAATTCAAATTAATTTAACTAAGAATGGAAAGAGGAATTCTGTATTATTTAAGAGTACATACACATAATCAGATATATGGAGTTACATCATAATACATAATACATATAGATCACATGACAACACTGGACTAGAAGGGTGCTTTAATTCCTTATAAGGTTGTGCCAACACACGGTAAAAGAAATCTAGTAACTAAATGTTAATTAAGTAAGGCTTTGTTTACAATTATATGACAACTTACGTGATGACAATTTATACTTAAAACAGTATTATATAGAAATTAAGAAAGTGTATTTACCTAAAAATAAAATACAATGTGTAGCTGAACACGTCAAATGGAAGTTGAATGGCATTTACTGATTTCAGGTTCAGTAATGTATCAATGTAAAGTCCCTGAAGGACAGGCAGCTGGAAATGCAAACTGCAGCAAAGCAGGCATGTCAGAATCTGTTACACATATTTATAAAAAGACATCCTATCAGAGTTATTAGGAGCAGTCAATACATATACAGAGGTCTGCTAATTTTTAGTGACAAACAAATCCAAAGATAGTTACATCTTCAGCTCTCAGGCAGCATACTACCACATAAGGATTTTTTACCTGACATTCTAATTTTCTGAATTATATCCCATCTACTCTCAAAACAGGCTTAAAATAGCTTACATAAAAGAAGTTCAAATAACTGAATCTTCAAATTAAACAACCAAAAAACTCAGGGACTCCATGATTAAGACACGTGTGTTGATTATCTGGGTTTGCTGAGGCTGCCTGCAGTGGTGCAGGCGTCAATATCGGAGAGTATCCAGTCTATGTAACACTTCTGGAGGATACTGCAGCAGTGTCGGGAGAGACAAGAGCAGCCACCTGTACGGGCCTTACTTCTACGGCAGGCTATCCACTGTATGACAGCCTAGGTTCCTGTGTGATGGCATCTTATCAGACACGGTCTCAGCATTCCTTGGGCTTCCCTGGTGGCTCAGACAGTAAAGAATCCGCTTGAAATGTGGGAGACCTGGGTTCGATCTCTGAGCTGGGAAGATCCCCTGGAGGGCACGGCAATCCACTCCAGTATTCTTGCCTGGAGAATCCCCATGGACAGAGGATCTCGGCGGGCTACAGTCCACAGGGTTGCAAAGAGTTGGACACAACAGCGACTAAGCAGCAGCAGCAGCATTCTTTATCTACACTAACACAGAAGCACTCTTAGGGCAATCCAGCCAGCCAGAACAAGTACAGCAGCTTACTGACCTCCTGGAGAACAACCCAGGAGGATGGGATTAGGTAAAGTAAAGCTTAAGGAAGGAGTAGCTCTCAATGGATGAGCTGTTAACAAGATATTTGGAAAAATCAGATTTTGAATAAATGCTATGAGAAATTCAAGATGTGAAGACTCTGACAGAACTAGACTCTGATGCTTAAGCATGGAGAAAATGTTAGGAGCTGAAGTAGATAGATTTCTGAAGTCTGACAGGCAGATCTGGAGATACTATAGACTTGATGGGATGAATCAGTTTTCTTGGAGGGAGCCTTGGAAACAAGCTTGCCAAGGCTGTTTTCCCACAATGAAGAAGCCCATGCTATTCAGAAGCTGTTTCTTTCTTTTTTTTTTTTTTTTAAGATGGGGGTAATATTTATTTAAAGGGCAGTTCAACAGTCCACAGAACTAAAGCAACCCTTTTTACTTCTAAGAGACATGTTACAAGTTCAAACAATTTGGAAATCATACTTTCAGTGTTTCAAAAGGAAACATTTTGGTTACTTGAATCTTCACAGTTCCTCATTTTAGATGGTCAGTGTGTATTGTACCTTGCAATCATGTTTCCTTTCTTCACAATGGTAAAAACAATTGGCATCCATAAGATCATGATTTTTAATTTTGTTGCCAGTGAAGATTTCCTTCCATCAAACCTGTCAATCTTGAACATTCTGGCTAAATATAGGTTTGTGTTTTTTAAGTCTGTCTTTCCTTATATAGAGGTAGAAGTTATTTCAACATACCTTGTATTTTTGCCCTGAGCACTAAAAGGAACACTCTGCTAACCTAGTTATCCATAAACGCTCATTCCAGAAAGAGCTTTGTTACCGATTTGAAGGAAGCTATTTTAGTACTCTTTTTTAGGTCGTGGTAGTTGCCATTATGTAGAATTTCTTTTCTCTCCTTTGCTTTTTTTCCTTATTTAGTTCAATTTGTCTAATGGTAGGAAATATAAAACAGCCCTGGATGGCTCCATGGGCCAGTGTAACGACTGGCTTTTGTTTTTCAATACGAGATAAAAAGAAGCCGCCTGCCAACACAGGGTGCAGGTTCAATCTCTGGGCTGGAGAGCACCCTTGGAGGAGGAAACAGCAACCCATTCCAGTATTCTTGACTGGAGAATTCCATGGACAGATCAACGGGGTTGCAAAGAATCTGACACAACTGAGTTACATTTATAAGCATTTGACATTCTGTAAACTGGACTAGAAATGTAATTTTACAGACAGGACAACATGTTTGTTTTTAACTTTAAAAGAAGCACTACTGAAAATCTGAACTGTGGGATGTTTCTTGATTTGAGAGAAGTAAACCTCATTTGCAGAGACTTGTGGCCATGATTCTGTAAAGTATCATGGTCAACAGTGTGTCTTTAACAAGTTCCTTGTACTTACAAGTGGGCAGTTAGCATAGTGTGTGATTATAACATTATGTAAATAAGTAGCTTTCTAATGGTCATAAGGTATCAAGGTGAAAAAAACATGTAATTCAGCAATTGAAAACTTTGTGCAAAACTATAGCTGTGTCTTTATTGATCAAAACAATTCATATACACTTTAAATTGTCCAGGTACCAGTAAGTATTGTCCAAGCAAGAGTGATGGCTGGGTGAATAATCTCTTTGCTGGCTAAGTGAGTGCTTAAGGAACTAGGTCAGTGTCTAGAAACTTATTTAAAGTTTATGAATTATGGCAAATTGTAATGCTGGAAACAAAAAAAATAAACATTTGATCAAAGAATTTGGAATGTTAGTTTTTTGATCCAGAACAGTCATTTAATGGAAAATTGTGAAAATTTATATTGTACACATTCTAATCTACAAAGCATTCTGCATGTTGTACATTTAAAGTAAAATAACATGCTAATTTTAAAGATATAAAACTGTTTTTTAGATATATATGTATACACATACATGTAGCTTGTTCTTATGGTTTCAAATTCTTCAACCCTACTTTCTAAAGTTTTTACACATTATAATTCACTTTATACTTTGTGGGTCTTCCTTCCTCCCCTTTCCCGCCTGTCAACTTGTTATTCCATGTGAGTGTCATATGTGAAGATACCAAATGATATCCAGTTACCTCCTAGTAAAATTACACTGAAAAATTTCACATAGCTAGACAAGAATACTAATTTATTTAAAGAAATCTCAAAGTTGATGTGCAGTGGCTATTCCAAATGACAGATTTTTTTTTTTAAAGGACCCTAAAAGAGGCCAATTCCTGATATACTTTTGATTTTGGCTGAAATCATATTTACTCTTCAATAATAATTGGCAGCTATGTTTCTATCCTTTCTTTTCAGTTCTTTCTTTCTGTTCCGCATTGATACTTTAAGTGAAATTTGACACAAAGAAGTACATCAATGGTCCTTCTTTTTATGTTTTAAACTAGAGTCAAATTTTAATTTTGAAACCAGGGAATTTAGCCCTCTTTCTTTAAAAACAAGATAACATCTAGTTTTTCAGGTTTATTTTTATTTTTTCCAACTTAATACTTCTTACTGAAAGTCTTGCTCTTATGCATAGTGTTCCAATATTTAAGCATATAAATCTTAATATTTCTGAGGGAAACAGAATAAAGAAATAACTGTAAAAGTAATATAGTAGAATAACTGCAAAAGTAATGCTGTACAGAAGAGGTCAGTCAATACCATGACTCTTACTTCTATTAAGCTGAAATATGGAAATCAGCAAAGGTGAAGTATACTTATTTTCAGCTCTGGCTGTATCAGGCCCCAAACTATGGAAGATGGAACATTTTTTAGACCATGGTGGAGGGGGATGACGGATGGAGACCTATTTTTAAGAGGACCGTGCTGGTGGTCAGTAGAATTTAACCTCAAAGAGGGAGATTCCTGAACGTACACTGAGGAAACTGTAAGATAGAATCACACTGGAAAATTTTCAAGTTTTTTCAAAAACAAAGTTAATATCTGCATACATTCTTCTACACACCAAGTAACCCAGAACAACAAAATGGCATTAGACTTGAATTTGGGGTATACGATTTTAGTGTTACCTTAATTAATTCATATTTTGGATTAATTCATATTTTTCCTAAAATTACACCATCTACAGGAAATGGCTTAAGTTTTAAATCTGATAAATGTTTAAGGCAGAATGCTGGCAACTACAGAAAACTGCACAGGATTTGGAATTTATACCATTTTTCTTAGATTCCATTAGTCAAGCTTTGGCATGTCTTTTAAATTTGAAGACCCCCAACATGCCAAACTTTCAGAAGTCAGTGGAGCAAAGAATTGAAGGCAAAATGGTGATTCAAAGACTGTCCCCTCTAAACCCCTCCTTTTTGCTCTGAAATGGCACTTTGGGAGGCATTTAGATAGCAGGTTGGTCTGGGAGCCTTTATATATGCATTTAAGTTCACTGGCATCCCTCAACTTGGTTTTATGGAAAAGAGAACATTTTTGTTTCTATTATACTGTATTTCACCTGCCTGATTTCTATGGCATGTTAGACTTTCCTGGTCCTGTAGGGTACATTTTGCCTTAATAAATGTTTGTGCATGTAAGAGTGGTTCACTTCTTAGTCTGGAGCATTTTCCCCCCTTATAAATGTTTATTAAACATAAAAAATGGGGGTGGGGGAAGGAGAGGGTGGGACAAATGGGGAGAGTAACATAGAAACATATATACTACCATATGTAAAATAGGTAGCCAGTAGGAATTTGCTGTATGACTGAGGAAACTCAAACCAAGGCTCTATGACAACCTGGAGCGGTGGGATGGGGTGCTGATTCATGATGATGTATGCTAGAAATCAACACACTATATAAAGCAATTATCTAAAAATAAATAAAATTTTTTAAAGGCCTAACTAATTAAAAATTAAAAAAAAAGAAGATATGTGTGTTGATAAATCTAAGCTAAGCATGCTGCTGTAATTGTAAACAAAAGTTAGTGCCAAGATTCCTGGTAGCCAAAGGAAAAAGGGAAAAGAATAAATGAAATAAACACAAATAAAGGAACATCTTCTGGGAAATCTAATGAATAAAAGGAGATCAATACAGGTTTGAACTTGAGATAAAGTACAGGTTTTGAGGAAAAGGTAGGTCTTTCTGAATAAAGTATTCAACAGTACTAAATATCTATGTTCAAAGGTGGCCACGCACTGCAACTGATCAAACAATTCTCCCAGGAACCAAGCAAAGCAGAGGCTATTTCTCTACTTGACAGTCAGACTGCAGGTCACAAATAAATCATTTTCGTCTACACACACCCAAATGGTATTCTCAAACACACTGTCAAATGCAAAGAACAGTGCAAAGCTGTTGAGATGTCCCAAAACAAAGTGTAAGTAATGGAAAGTCATTTCAATTGTCATTTCTTATGTGTTTTCTAAGCTTTCAGGTTAGGTTACATTTTAACAGTAGTTATCACCCTAACAAAAAAATGAGGAGGTTTTCTGGGACTGATAAACAGACCAAACTCATGATGGAAACAGTGTATGTAGCTACTAGCCTTACTCTAAACATTCTCATTTGATGATAAGCAAAGACAGAATACACTGTATAAGGCACCAAGTAACTGCTATTATTATAGTTGTCAGCTACAGAGGTTACATAATATTCCAGAACAGCTGCTAAAGGTCTCATCAGAAAAATGTCAGTTTTAATATCACAGATGATAGATGCTAAAACATGGTCATTTTCCAGGTTAATAGTGGCATTAGGTACCCAGAGTGGTAATTAACTAGGACTGAGAGACTTTGGAGAGAACTGTACCTTTTTCACTTCCACTCTTCTGTCTTGCCATTTCCTGCTTCAGGGCACAGATAGAAGCCTCCCGTACCAAAGCAGAGAGATCTGCACCCCTGAAATCAGAGAAGAGCTCTTAACTCATTTATTCTTAGACACTGTGCAAAAGCCCAGAAAAAAGTCTGAAAGCAATTTCCTTTTTCCTTTAAATGTATTTTTTGAAAGTCTTTATTGAATTTGTGATAATACTGCTTCTGTTTTATGTTTTGTTTTTTTGGCCAAGAAGCATGTAGGATCTTGGCTCCTTGATCAGAGATCGAATCTGTGCCCCCTGCATCGGTAGGCGAAGTCTGGACTGGATCACCAGGGAAGTCTAGTAATTTCCTTTTAAGTCACATATTAAACATTCAAGAAAGAAACTGACCAATAAAGGTGGGATAAACCAATCATGGTCACTAGGAAAGAGCTTTTAGTTTTTACTCAAAATACTTCAAAGTTTTAGAAGAAAGGAAATTATGAAGGAAACATGCAGTGAGTCAAATATCCTCACACTAATCACTACAGATAGTAACATTAATATAAAAAGTCTAAAACAGAAGAAAGCAACTTATACATTATTTACTGTAAAATTTTATTCACAAGGCTCATGCTAAAGTACAAACTGGCCCATTCCAAGTATATACCATTAGTATATTACCTAAAGTCTAAACTAAGCTTATACAAAAAGTCATTTATGACCCCTAGTCCAAAAAAGGAAAATACAAAGACTAAAGTGTTTGATGCATTTGATTCAAGCTCAAGCTGAATCAATACATCATAAATTACTTAAACTATGACAAGAACTAACAAGCTTTCATTTAATTGGTCTGTGTAATAATATGCTGAATCAGCATGGTTCTTGCGTTCAATGAAAGATCATCCTGGGGTTGACTGGTGTTTTAATACATTACATCTTTAACAGGATTCTTAAAGATTCTTTGAGAAAGAGTTTCAACTGGGAGATAAAAACCTCATCTTTAAAAAAAAAAAAACTTCTCATCTCTAGACAAACTTATTTAATATATAAGCTGATAATCCACATATTATTAAATTTGGTTTAAATTATTAACTGAACTCAGTGTTTCTGCTGGTTAGGTGTTAGTTTTGTAATATTATTTAACAATCACATACATGTTAGGGTATTCATTTCTTTGTGAAAAGCAAGAAAGTGTTAGTTACTCAGTCGTGTCCAACTCTATGTGACACCATGGATTGTAGCCCACCAGGCTCCTCTGTCCATAAAATTCTTCAGACAAGAATACCAGAGTGGGCTGCCATTCCCTTCTCCAGGGCATCTTTCTGACCCAGGGCTCGAACCCAGGTCTCTTGCATTCAGGCAGATTTTTTTTACTGTCTGAGACATCAGGGAAACCCCAGGTTAAATCAACAGTGGTGCAGAAACACCGTTAACTAATGTAATAAGCAGCTGACGGCTGCAGTATTATACAGGCCCTGTGCTGACTCTGGTATTAAAACCCAAAACATATACCATTCAGGTTTAACCATGACCCATTTGATAAATGACCTCCTATGTGGTATAATCCAAAAGATTGGCCCAGCGTCAATTCTGCATCAAAACTGCCTCTGTGATCAACTGAAAATCTTTTCAGATTTTAGCACTCAAATATGTAAACTACTCACTTAAGTCCTATTTTCTTTAGCAGTAAGTTCACTAACTATAGAGTGGCACGCATTTGATTCCCAACAAGGAGAAAAGGTACATTCTCCTTAAAGGTGATGCAGGGCTTTTACACAGGCCCTTCAGCACCATGGCCTGGGAGTGACCATTTCCCCTTCACTGAGACAGTCACTGCTTTCTTAAGTGAGACAAGAGTCCCGACTGGAGTGCAGCACATCCCTCAGGAGCACTGGGATTGCAGTAGCAGAACAAAGATCAAGACTCAGAACCCTAAGGTGTTTATGTATGAAAAAACTGGAAATTAGACTTTGGATCCTGGCCACACTCTCTAAAAGTGAGTAGCACGGTTTCAAGTGTAATCACCTCATGAGGCAGTTTTGTGAAATTCTTCAACCAGAACTGGAGAGAACTGAGTCCGTGTATCAGTAGCGGTAGCTGTGTTCTTTGGATATAAATTTACACTGTGAACAACAGACTCTAGAAAACCTTGAAGATTAAAACACCACCTTCCTTGACTGACTTAGCTTCAGAAAGCACATTATTTGGCCTTGAGCTAGAGGAATATCATGAATACCAAGTATATTGTGGACAATCAACAGGGCTTTAAAAATAAGCCAGAAGAGAACTCCCTGGTGGTTGAGTGGTTAAAACTCCATGTTTTGATGGCAGGGAGCACGGGTTCGATCCCTGCTTGGGGAAGTAAGATCCCACATGCTTTGAGGTTCACCCCCTTATTAAAAAAAATAAATAAATGGAGGGAGAGATGTGCCCTATTAAATGTGAATTTCATTTTCCTCTCTGTGAGCCAAAATTGAGAAAGTTAATGTAACGAAGTTTTACGATAATGAAGAAAACAACAAAAACTCATAACCACCACAAGCTATTTAAGTAGAAATATCTGACCTCACTTTTTCATATAGATTGTGTGGATATTATTAGGTGTGCTATGAAAAATGCATTCTGAGGCTTGAAAAGCTTGTAGATTATTTTCTTTTAAATCCTGAAGCACCTAGATAATTTGGCAGCTGGTAATGAGATGTCTCCTGTAATATTCTGGAAGGACAGAGAGACAAGTTGTGAAGGGCAGTGACGGTGGTCAGGGTAGCTGAGCAGGTGACATGTGAGAGGACTCCCCTATTCCTGAGAACTCCTCAGAGCCTCTAACTGGGTGGTCCTGTCTCTAAGAAGGAGGAAGAGCCAGGCCCTGGGGGCTTTCCAGGACTCCTGACTTAATCCTCCTCCTGTCCCTCTCCCTCACATTACACGTAAGGAAATGGGGCCTCCGAGAGCTCAGTGATCTGAGACTGACATACTTACGTGTAACAATCACAGCGAAGGTCACCAGCAATGGCTTCCAAGTTTACATCTGCATCCAGTGGGGGTTTTGTACCATTCTAAGAGAGAGAGAAACATCCACTTTAGTTGAGACTTTGTATTTCCCCACATAATAGGTTCTAAACAGACAGTTAACAGCTGCTTGACTGAATGACTATAACTGAATCCCAGACTAGCGTTACAGATTTTTACAAATTTCAGTTTTGAGAAATGAGGTTAAGAAGCAGATCCCACACTTGGGGAAGCCAAAGGCAAACAATTTATGCTGGTGAAGTGTGAAAAATGTGCAAGCACTACAGCCAAAAACAAAACTCCAAGAATAAAACCCACCACCCTCAATCTTTCCAAAGGTGAAGAATCACATTTCCTTTGCTTGATTAAATATGGCAAATACACAAGCAATAATTAGTTTTGATGTGTATATGTTAGCTTGGTTTTAGTGTGAGGTTGGCTCGGAAGGGAGAAATATTATTGACCATGGCCAGGAGAGAACAATCAGCAAACTGCTTTACAAAAGCCTGAAGCCCTCTGTGCTCAATGCCTTCTCTTCCAATCCTTTATCTAAAACTTAACCCTCACTCTGATGCCAGCTCCCCTCCAGCTCATACCAAGAGATGCTACAAAGGACAAGTATGAGAACAGTCTCAAAACTTCAACAACACTTAACATGGTACTTTGCGTGCACACAGTACATAGCTAATAACATTTTTAGTGACTTACACTGCAGAGGCAAATCAAACAGATTTTAGGGACAAAGTTTATGATGTTAGATGGTAGGCTTATATGTGCTTTATTCTGATTTTTCTGATTCATAACTTATATCTGCACTGTACACTGTCTTTCCTTTGTAGCAAATGTTACATGGACACAGTTTAAGAAGAAATATATATATAGGAAAACAGCAAATAAACATGTCTTTAAGCCTCAAGTGTAAATATTAGCTCAGCAAGTGCTCCCAGAAGAGGGTCAGATGACCGGGCACCTTAAGCCATCACCTTCCTCTGGCACATGCTCAGCAGGTGTCCCTGCAGCTGGGTATGGTTAAGAATTTCACAAACTGTACCTACGCTAGCTGCTATTATATGATAAAATGCAAATGTTCATCTATCACAGATTCAAGAAACAGTTATATTTCCCATTCAATCCACTCTGACCTATAAAATAAACATGGGAAAATAAACTCTCTGGGTGACCTCAGCAGACAGTTTTGGTGCTTTTTTCCCTTTCTCTCTCTGGGTGTATGTAAAACTAGACAAACTAAGTGATCCCTAAGGTTCCTTTTAATATCAACGTTTTCAATTTTGTCAGGGGGTAGAGGTGGGCAGGGGATTCAAGGGGGCACGATCTTGGTTCCCAGACGAGGGATTCAGCCCAAGTCCATGGCGGCATCAAGTTCTTACCACTGGCCACCTGGGAATTCCCCCCCCCAAAAAACCCAGGATCTTATTACCAGATAAATAGAGATAATCTGGTGCTATATTTAAGAGAGGAATGGGAAGTCTTGTTTAAATAGAGATGATGAACATGTAATACGGATTTATCATGATGGAGAAAAATGCATGGACTTTCCAAGCTACGTCTGCAATGGGAAAGCCTGAGAACACTGCCTTGTTGAGTCCCAGTCCACCGTAGGAGGCGGCATGGGGTGGGACGAGAGGCTTCCTCATCAGGCATGAGCCTTTATGAGAGTCTTTAATGTTCCTGAGAAACTATCAACCTCACCCTGAGTGTCACCCAGCATATGGACATTCCCTGCACTGCTAGAGAATTTTACTTCCAACTATCTACTGTCCTGTTTTGATCAAAAACTCAATCGTAAGAAATCAATTCATGGAGGAATACCTGAGGATAATCATTTCTTTATACCTAAATTCTATTCCTGGGTCAAGCTGGACTTTCAGAGAGGCCCACACATCTCAGAATGCATGTCTCTGACCTTTCATCAAGTTGTTTTTAATGAACCCGTTTTTAGTTATGTCCTCAGCTTACACTAGGACAACCATCAGCTTCAGTACTGAAAAGCTTATTATTGTGTTTATTGTGTTATTATTGTGCTACTATTTGACAGCTGCTGCTGCTGCTGCTGCTGCGTCGCTCAGTCGTGTCCGACTCTGTGCAACCCCATAGATGGCAGCCCACCAGGCTCCCCCATCCCTGGGATTCTCCAGGCAAGAACACTGGAGTGGGTTGCCATTTCCTTCTCCAGTGCATGAAAGTGAAGTCGCTCAGTCGTGTCCGACTCTTAGCGACTCCATGGACTGCTGCCTACCAGGTTCTTCTATCCATGGGATTTTCCAGGCAAGAATACTGGAGTGGGGTGCCATTGCCTTCTCTGATTATTTGACAGGGATATTGTCAAAAATATCTATCACACCTGAGTGCTTTCTTTATGAGAACCTAGAGGAGAAACTTTTCTCACAACTATATACTGGGAGCAACTGCCAACTTTCTATATTCAGGGCACTCTTTTAAGTTAAATATTTTGAGAAAGCTCAGTATATAAAGGAACACAATAAACAAATGCTTATCTAAAAGCAGTATTTTAGAAAAATAATTAATTCTTTAGAAAAGATTTTTAGAAATTTTCTAGTTTTTAGGAAATTTTTTTTTTTAGAAAAATTAACTCCCAATATATTATCAGTTGGAAAAAAGTAACGAATTGTCCTTTTTCTGGGGGTGGTGGTGGTGTGGTAGACATTAGATCCTTCCAAAAGTTTCAAGAGCAATATTACTTTCCAATGAGCAGAAATGAAGGCTGAGGAATCTTGGAATCATTAAAATCTAATTATTCCTAACTGAAATGTGGAAGTGTTTCTGACCTTCAGTAAGAAGTAAAATGAAAAGTCAATTCTATTTACTCTCAAGTGGGAGCAATTAGAAAAATTTTAAGTGGAATATTAGTAAGCTTATAAAACCACATATGTAAATACTATAGAGACTCATTTATTAAAATGATACTTATATATGTATGAAATATTTAGAACTTTTTATACTGGTCTTCTTCACTACTGATTTTATAATCTCTTGAAAGTGTGAAAGTGCTAGATGTTCAGTAGTGTCCGACTCTGCAACCTCATGGACTCTACAGCCCACCAGGCTCCTTTGTCCATTTCCCAAGTACTCTTGAGTGGGTTGCCATTCCCTTCTCCCAACCCAAGGGTCAAATCCAGGTCTCCTGCATTGCTGGCAAATTCTTTTACCATCTGAGCTACCAGGGAAGCCCCTCTTAATAAAGCTCTAATGGATGTCTCAATAATTTCATGACTAGAGAAAGCTAAGTCAAAGGAACTGTTAGAAAAAGAAAAATAGTCTCTTAAAAGTCTGACTTTTGTGACCCCATGGATTGTACCCTGTCAGGCTCCTCTGTCCATGGGGTTCTCCAAGCATACTGGAGTGGGTTGCCATTTCCTTCTCCAGGGAATCTTCCCAACCCAGGGAAAGAACTTGGGTCTCCTGGTGACCTGAGCCACCAGGGAAGCTGACAGAGTAGTCCAATTCGTAGAGACAGAAAATAGGTGGTTGCCAAGGGGTGCGGGGAGGGCGGAATGGGGAGTTTAACGGGGATAGGTTTTTAGGCTGCAAAATGAAGAGTTTTAGAGATGGACTCTTCAACTATACTTCAATAAAATAAAAAAGAAACACACATCTCTGTATCTTGTTGTTGAGAGATAGTTAGTTCATCAGTAAAATGGAAATAAAGTTCATTTGAAAATTTAAATATTCAGTCCACACAGTTCAAAAAGCAGTTGCAAGGATTAAGCATATTCATATATGTGAAGTACCTAGAACACAGTAAGGGTTTAATAAATATCACTTATCATTCTATCAGATATTTTTATCTTAGCTCATAAAAATTTAACAGTTAATACTTCTAGATGAGATATTTTATACGTTTTAGTCTTCTGGAGCACATTTTAAAAACATTGAGAATTTTGGGTCTTTCAGTGGGATTTTTATCACCAATTTAAAGACTGCATATTATTATCTCAAAGCATTTGGCAGACATCAGACAACCTTTCCGGCTTTCTGAGATAAGGGTAAGTTTTAATGACATTTATAGGGAAGAAATGGAAATTACGAAAGAAAAAAATTCCACCGTTCAAGGGGGTTTTCAGTGATAAGCCTCTCATTATCACATGATTACCAGAATCACCAAATACAAAGTATAAAGAACCAGTATGTTTTTGTTCACTTTTTTCTTAAGAAACTTAGGCTCTGAGAGATACTGAAAAGTTGCTCTGACCTACAGATCTTCACACATTTCAGACCAAGACTAAAGAATTTTATTCTAATCTCCCCATAATATTTCAAGTATTAATTGGAAAAAGAGGAAAGAGTATATATAAAATGATCTGAGGACATTAAGTAAAAAGCTAGCAAACTTTGAAATACAATGGCTTACTTAACATTAAAAATGCCAATTTTCCTCACTTTTGGCTGAGTCTTTATAAAGACAACCTGTGGGCAGGAGGTCTGCCTTGTGCACCCTGCCCTGAAGTCAGAGATTCTGCTTCCCCTCCCTCTACCCTGTTTCAGCTTTAGCCATTGACAAAGATCTTTAAACATTCCAGGCCTCCAGAGTGGAAAAGTGAGGTAAGGATGTGAAATGCAGTGCAAGGAGCTCTCCTCAGAGGGCAACAAAATGTGCCCAGCTGCCCAGGCCTGTGCAGTGGGTCTGAGAACATGACACACTCATAACTGTTACAAAAACAAAGTCTAAGAAAAAAAGGCACACAGCCCTCTTTAGCCTTTACAATAGACAGATGTTGAGAACCGACACTTTAACAGTCTAAACCACAAGCCCACAAAAGTTTCTTTCAAAGTTGTACAGATTTTTATCCGTCTTCTGCTTTTTCTTTTCTTTCAACAGTCACAACTTTGTGCATGGAAGCTGCCCAAAAAGCCTTTCTAGCAAATTCTAGGCCCCTTCCTTTTAACCTCAACATTTATGTTTTTGTTTAGAAAAAAATTCTCCATACCCCTCCCCCTAATATACAGTTATATGTTCATGATAGAAAAATCTGGAAATATAAAGCCAGTGAGAGAAAAAAGCAGGCCCTGACACCCAGCAAGTGGGCCATGGCATTGCTATGAGTTGACTGGGCTCACAGCTAGGCAGTGGTGCTCTTCTGTTGAACATAAACACTTTTTTATAGAATATCAACATCAAACAAGCCCATTCTTGACCAGGATGGATCAACAGAAAAAGAAGATTCCTGGATAATCACGTCTGTTGTTGTTCAGTCACTAAGTCATGTCCGACTCTTTGTCCAACTCTAAGCCATGCCAGTAGGTTCAGTGTCTAGTGAAGGCCACTTTCTGGTTCACAGACTTTCTTTTTGCTATAATATCAAACGATGAAAGCGGGGGGGGAGCTTTCTGGGGCCTCATTGTGTTGTTCAGTCACTAAGTCGTGTCCAGCTCTTCGCGACCCCATGGACTGCAGTACCGCAGGCTCTTGTCTTTCCTTATCCCCTGGAGTTTGCGCAAATTCACTTCCTCTGAGTCGGTGATGCTATCCAACCATCTCATCCTCTGCTGCCATCTTCTCCTTCTGCCTTCAGTCTTTCCAGCATCATGGTCTATTTCAGTGAGTCAGTTCTCTGTATCAAGTGGTCAAAGTACTAGAGCTTCAGATTCAGCATCAGTCCTTCCAGTGAATATTCAGGGTTGATTTCCTTTAGGATTGACTGGTTTGATCTCTTTGGAGTCCAAGGGACTCTCAAGAGTCTTCTTCAGCACCACAGTTTGAAAGCATCAACTCTTTGATGCTCAGTCTTCTTTGCAGTAAAACTCTCACGTCTATACATGATTCCTGGAAAATCATAGTTTTAGTCAAAGCTGACACACACCTTTGTCAGCAAAGTGAGGTCTCTGCTTTTTAATATACTGTCTAGGTTGTCATAGCTTTCCTTCTAGGAGCAAGTGTCTTTTCATTTCATGGCTGCAATCACCATCCACAGTTATTTTGGAGCCCAAGAAAATGAAATCTGTCACAGGTTCTACTTCTTCCCCTTCTACTTGCCATGAAGTAATGGGACCAGAAGCCATGATCTTAGTTTTCTGAACGCTGAGTTTCAAGTCAGCTTTTTTTACTCTCTTCTTTCACCTTCATCAAGAAACTCTTTTAGTTCCTCTTCATTTTCTGCCATTAGAGTGATATCATCTTCATTTCTGAGGTTGCTGATATTTCACCTGGTAATCTTGATTCCAGCTTGTGCTTCATCCAGTTGAGCATTTCACGTGATGTATTCTGCATATAAGTTAAATAAGCCAGGTGACAATATACAGCCTTGTTGTACTCCTTTTCCAATTCTGAACCAGTCTGTTGTTCCATGTCCAGTTCTAAGTGCTGCTTCTTGATGCACATACAGGTTTCTCAGGAGACAGGTAGGTGGTCTGATATTCCCATCTCTTCAAGAATTTTCCACAGTTTGTTGTGATCCACAAAGTCAAAGGCTATAGCATAGTCAATGACGCAGAGCAGATGTTTTTCTGGAATTTCCTTGCTTTATGATCCAACGGATGTTGGCAATTTGATCTCTGGTTCCTTAGCCTTTTCTAAAACCAGCTCGTACATCTGGAAGTTCTCAGTTCACATACTGCTGAAGCTTAGCTTGAAGGATTTTGAGCATAATCTTATTAGCTTGTGAAACAAGTGCAACTGTGTGTAGTTTGAACATTCTTTGGCATCACCCTTCTTTGGGACTGGAATGAAAACTGACCTTTTCCAGTCCTGTGGCCACTGCTGAGTTTTCCAAAACTGCAGACATATTAAGTGTAGCATTTTAACAGCACTGTCTTTCATGATCTGAAATAGCTCAGCTGGAATTCCATTACCTCCACTAGCTTTGTTCATAGTAATGCTTCCTCAGGCCCACCTGACTTTACACTCCAGGATGTCTGGCTCTAGGTGAGTGACCACACCATTGTGGTTATCTGGGTCATCAAGACTTTTTAAATATAGTTCTGTGTATTCCTGCCACTTTTACAAGAGAAATGCAAATCAAAACCATGAGGTATCACCTCACACTAGTCAAAACGGCCATCATCAAAGTCTACAAACAATCAATGCTAGAGAGGGTGTGAAGAAATGCGACCCTTGTGCACCACTGGTGGGAAGGCAGACTGACACAGGCACCATGTAGAACAGTAAGAGGGGTCTTAGAAAGCTAAAAATAAAGCCACCAAATGACCCAGTAACCTTATTACTTGGCACATATCTGGAGAAAACCATAATTCAAAAAGACACGAGCACCCACATATTCATTGAAGCACTATTTACAAAAGCCAGGACATGGAAATGACCTAAATGTCCATCAACAGAGAAATGGATAAAGAAGATGTGGACATATATACAATGGGATATTCCGCAGCCATAAAAGGAATGAAATTGGGTCATTTGTAGAGAAATGGATGAACCTAAAAACTGCCATACAGAGTGAAGTAAGTCAGAAAGAGAAAAACAAATATCATATATTAACACATATATGTGGAATCTAGAAAAATGGTAAAGATGATCTTATTTGCAAAGCAAAAGTAGTAGAGAACAAACGTATGGAGGAAAGAGGTGGTGGGAGGAAATGGAGACTGGCATTGACATACATGTATACACTACCGATACTATGAATAAAATAGGTAACTAAGGAGAACCTATTATATAGCACAGGGAACTCTAGTGTTCTGTGTTGACCTAAATGGGAAGGAAATCCCCAAAAGAGGGGATGTATGTATACATATAGCTTATTCACTTTGCTGTACAGTAAAAACACAACATTGGAAATAACTACACTCCAATAAAAATTAATTTAAAAAATTATACATAATAGTTCATCTTCTCCTTTGGGAGATACAGGCTGGACAAATATTTAAACCTAACTATATTTAAAATGTCAGGAACATACACAAAAATATACCATTTCCTTTACTCACTTTTGTGATAGTTTTTAAGATGGCGAGACGATCTGCTGGGGGTGGCAAACCCACATAGAGTGTTTTGTCCAGGCGGCCTGGGCGCAGGATTGCAGGGTCAATGATATCTAGAGACAAAGGGAGGAAAAGCCTTAAATACATAAAATCAAATCTTTTACAAAACATAATTAACATGAGAGACAGGAAGAGTATATTTTTTAAGAGAAAAAACTGATAAATTAGACTATTTTTAGAATTAAAAGACTATCCTCATCTAACCATCTCCTTCCTGCCTCAAACTTGTTTTCCTTCAGGATTCTCGATCTTATATGATGACCCCTGCCTGTCCCCCAAATACCAGGCAGGTTTCTCCCTTCCCTCTAACTGGTGACACATTTCATCAGTTTTATCAACTCTGCTTCCTATTACCTCAAACCTTGGTCAAGGCCAAAGATAATGTCCCCTTAACCGGTTCTCTTCTAAATTTCCCCTCCCTGGTACCCCTTACAATGCTGCCGGAGTTATCGTCCTAAAATACATACTCTATTCTCCCAAATCCTGCTCCACCCTGCAGAATGAAGCCTAACATTGTCACCACCACGTGTCTGACAAGCCTAAGGGTCACCTGACTCTACAGGCGAAGGTTCGCAAACATTCTGGTCTTAGGAAACCACTGCACTTTAAAAATGGAGTACACTTTACTGATGACTCCTTTTTAACCTCTCTCTCTCGTCCTTCCATAAATCCCCTCACCCTAGGCAGCCACTGATTTGTTTTGTCACTATGGATTAGCTTGCATTTTCTTGAACTTTATGTTAAGTGGAATCATGCAGCATATACTATCTGCTTTCTTTTACTCAACATAATTATTTCGAGATTCACCTAAGTTGTCATATGTATCAGTACTTAACTATTTTTTATTGCTGAGCAGCATTCCATTGTGTGGCTATATCACATTTGTCTTTTAATTCTTCTGTTGACAAACACTTGGTTCATTTCCAGTCTTGCACTACTATAAATAGAGATGCTGTGACCACTGAAGTACAAGTCTTTGTATATGCTTTTGTTTCTCTTCAGTAAATACCCATGTATGGGATGCAAAGCCTCATGGCAATAACACACTGGAAGTGTACATTTAACTTTTAAAAATCAACAAACTGCTTTCCAAACAAGCTGTACCATCTTACATTGTCAACAGTAATATATTCATATACTCTGTATTCTTGTCAATTGATCTTTTGTTGTTGCTGCATTACAATTTAATCTAATTGTACAAAAACCTGAAATTACAACTCCTCTACATTTCTAACAGGAAGGTTATGGGTGCCTCCATATTCAATTCTGCAGTTACCTTTGAGTCATAAAGTACATTTTACATCATGATGGATCAATGTAGAATTCCCATGTAATATCTCAAATTACATAAAATGGAAGCAATTTTTAAAGCTTTGTGGGATACTTTCGTACTACTAATAAAGCTTTTCTGTTTTTAGGGAAACTTCAAATTATAATGTATCACGTAACTATATTTAAAAATGTTGTTTACTGAGTATCATGAACTTTGAACTGGTTTCTACTTCTAAAAGTATACCATCACTTAGGTAAGACAACCAAAGTCTTCCTTCAACTCAAAACCTTCAATTGTGCTTCTTTACAAAGTAAGATATGTGTAACCAACTGCCTTCTATGGGACAAGAACTATGGTAATAGTGGGTTCAACTATTATACAATTATGTTAATATTTTATTTTTAAAAGCACTTTATGAGAAAATATGTAAGTATGGCTTCCAATACGAATGTTATACCAAGACTTGATACCAAGCTCAGATTATTCTAGTTCTTTAGGGAAAAAACAGGCTTTCAGGTTAAAACAACAATTTGTAACCAAAACTTTAATCCCAAGAATTCTCACAAAACATATTACAAATGACAGTATGGAAAAACTTCTTGCACAGTATCTCAAAGTTCAGCTCTACAATGTACCCCTAAACTGGAGGCCAAAGTTATTTTGAATAGTCTCAAATTTCCAAATAAAGAATGTTACAAAGAGCTATGTATTCATATACATAACTCAGTGAAACCATGAACCAATTTGTCTTAACTCAGTGAAACTATGAACCATGCCGTGTAGGGCCATCCAAGACAGATGGGTCATGGTGGAAAATTCTGACAAAACGTGGTCCACTGGAGGAGGCAATGACAAACCACTCCAGTAGTCTTGCCTTTAGAACCCCGTGAACAGTATGAAAAGGCAAAAAGACATGACAAAGGCAAAAAGATGAACTCTCCAGATTGGTAGGTGCCCAATATGCTACTGGAGAAGAGTGGAGAAATGATACCAGAAAGAATGAAGAGATGGAGCCAAAGCGAAAACAAAGCCCATCTGTGGATGTGACTGGGGATGGAAGCAAAGTCCGATGCTCTAAAGAACAACACTGCACAGGAACCTGGAATGTTGGGTTAGGTCCAAGAACCAAGATGAATTGATTCAAATACGAATATCCGACATTTTAGGAATCAGGGAACTAAAATGGATGGGAATGGGCAAATTTAACGCAGATGACCATTTTATCTACTACAGTTGGCAAGAATCCCTTAGGAGAAATGGAGGAGCCATCAGAGTCAACAACAGTCCAAAATGCAGTTCATGGGTGAAATCTCAAAAACAACAGAAAGATCTCTGCTTGTTTCCAAGGCAAATCATTCAATATCACAGTAATCCAAGTCTATGCCTCAACCAGTAACGCTGAAGAAGCTGAAACTGAATGGTTCCATGATGACCTACAAGATCTTCTAAAACTAACACCCGAAAAGGATGTCCTTTTCATTACAGGGGCCTGGAATGCAAAAGTAGGAAGTCATGAGATACCTAGAGTAACAGGCAAATTTGGCCTTGGAGTACAGAATGAAGCAGGGCAAAGGCTAAGAGTTTTGCCAAGAGAACGCACTGGTCATAGCAAATATCCTCTTCCAACAACTCAAGAGAAGACTCTACACATGGACATCACCAGATGGTCAATACCATAATCAGACTGATTATATTCTTTGCAGCCAAAGATGGAGAAACTCTGTATAGTCAGTAAAAACAAGACCGGGAGCTGACTGTGGTTCAGATCATGAACTCCTTATTGCCAAATTCAGACTTAAATTGTAGAAAGCATGGAAAACCACTACACCATTCAGGTATGACCTAAATCAAATCTCTTAATATTATACAGTGGAAGTGACAAACAGATTCAAGGGATTAGATCTGATAGACAAGAGTGCCTGAAGAAATATGGATGGTGGTTCATGACACTGTACAGGAGGCAGTGATCAAGACCACCCCCAAGAAAAAAGGCAAACTGGTTGTCTGAAGAGGTCTTACAAATAGCTAAGAAAAGAAGAGAAGCAAAAGGCAAAGGAGAAAAGGAAAGAAAAACCCATTTGAAAGTACAGTTCCAAAGAATAGCAAGGAGAGATAAGAAAGCTTTCCTCAGCGATCAATGCAAAGACACAGAGGAAAAACAATAGAATGGGAAAGACCAGAGATCTCTTCAAGAAAATAAGTGATACCAAGAGAACATTTCACGCAAAGATGGGCACAATAAAGGACAGAAATGGTATGGACCTAACAGAAGCAGAAGAGATTAAGAAGAGATGGTAAGAATACACAGAAGAACTATACAAAAAAGATCATCATGATCCCAATAATCACGATGGTGTGATCACTCACCCAGAGCAAGACATCCTGGAATGTGAAACCAAGTGGGTTAGGAAGCATCACTGTGAACAAACCTAGTGGAGTGATGGAATTCCAACTCAGCTATTTCAAATCTTAAAAGATGATGCTGTGAAAGTGCTGCACTGAATATGTCAGCAAATTTGGAAAGCTCAGCAATGGGCACAGGATTGGAAAAGGTCAGTTTTCATTCCAATCCCAAAGAAAGGCAATGCCAAAGAAAGTTCAAACTACAGCACAAATGGACTCATCTCACACACTAGCAGAGTAATGCTTGAAATTCTCCAACCAGGCTTCGACAGTATATGAACCATGAACTTCCAGATGTTCAAGCTGGATTTAGAAAAGACAGAGGAACCAGAGATCAAATTGCCAACATCTGCTGGATCATCAAAAAAGCACGAGAGTTCTAGAAAAACATACTTCTGTTTTATTGGCTATGCCAAAGCCTTTGACTGTGTGGATCACAACAAACTGTGGAAAATTCTTAGAGATGGGAATACCAGACCACCTGATCTGCCTCCTGAGAAATCTGTATGCCACTTAAGAAGCAACAGTTAGAACTGGACATGGAAAAACAGACTGGTTCCAAATAAGGAAAGGAGTACGTCCAGGCTGTTTACTGTCACCCTGCTTCTTTAACTTATATGCAGGGTATATCATACGAAATGCCAGGCTGGATGATGCACAAGCTGGAACCAAGATTATTGGGAGAAATATTAATAACTTCAGATACACAGATGACACCTTATGGCAGAAAGTGAAGAAGAACTAAAAAGTCTCTTGATGAAAGTGAAAGAGGAGAGTGAAAAAGCTGGCTTAAAACTCAACATTCAAAAAGCAAAGATCATGGCATTTGGTCCCACTTCATAGCAAATAGATGGGGAAACAATGGAACCAGTGACAGACTTTATTTTGGGGGGCTCCAAAATCACTGCAGATGGTGACTGCAGCCATGAAATTAAAAGACGCTTGCTCCTTGGAAATAAAGCTACGACCAACCTAGATAGCATATTAAAAAGCAGAGATATTACTTTGCTGACAAAGGTCCATCTAGTCAAAGCTATGGTTTTTCCAGTAGTCATGTATGGATGTGAGAGCCGGACTATAAACAAAGCTGAGTGTCGAATAATTGATGTTTTTGAACTGTGGTGTTGGACCAGAAGCCTCTTGAGAGTCCCTTGGACTGCTAGGAGATCAAACCAGTCAATCCTAAAGGAAATCAGTACTGAATATTCATTGGAGGGATTGATGCTGAAGCTGAAACTCTAATATTCTGGCCACCTGATGCAAAGAGTTGACTCACTGGAAAGACCCCAATGCTGGGAAAGATTGAGGGCAGGAGGAGAAGGAGACGACAGAGGATGAGATGGTTGGATGACTCAATGGACACGGGTTTGGGTGGACTCCAGGAGCTGGTGATGGACAGGGAGGCCTGGCGTGCTGCGATTCATGGGGTCACAAAGAGTCAGACACCTCTGAGTGACTGAACTGAACCCTGCCACTTTTGTTTCCATAAATATCACACTTTAGCTGGACAGGAGTTAGAGGTTCATCACCAGTCTATGCAAGACTAAAATTCAAAGCAAATTCAACTGTGCTTCAGGGGATATGTAAAGTATTCTTGGTACTACATGCCTCAATTGATCCATTTCAAACCACAGAGAATTTAAGTCTTCTATGTCACTGTTCCAAGAAACAAACAAATCTGAACAGCTAACTAACTGTGGAGTAGTATGGGTATAAACAGTATTGTGTGATGTCTGCAAAGACTGTTAAGGTGACAGAGAAATAGCTACGAGTTCACAATTGCAGGTATACTCTGTCTTGTCGCCAACATTCATAATTCAGGGAAATGCTAAAATTCAGTTAGAGGTTGGTGAAATTAAAGTTTTTCACATTTAGGCTCATGTCTGCATGCGTGTGCATGCGTGCTAAGTCATGCAGTCATGTCTGACTCTTTGTGACCAGGCTCCTCTGTCCATGGGATTCTCCAAGTAAAAATAGTGGAGTGGGCTGCCATGCCCTCCTCCAGGGGATCTTACCGCCCAGGGACTGAACCTGCATCTCCTGGCAGGTGGGTTCTTTACCATTAGCACCACCTGGGAAGCCCCATGTAGGTTCCTAGATCCCTTAAATTCTAGCTATAGATCCCCAAGGTTAAGAATGCCATTTTTAGTTAATTTTTGTGAAAGGTGTAAGATCTATGTCTAGTGTTTTTTGTTACGATACTGTTTTTATTCCTTTGTCAAGATCAGTTGCCTATATTTGTGTGGGTCTACTTTTGGCTTCTGTTCTTTTCCATTGATTTATCTTATCCTTTCGTCAGTACTACACTGCCTTGATTATCATAGCTTTATAATAAATCTTGAAGCTGGGTAGTGCCAGTCCTCCAATTTTATTCCCTTCTTTAAATTTTTAATTACTTTTTATATTTTGGCTGCACTGGGTCTCTGCTGCTGAACACAGGCTTTTAGTTGTGGTAAGCAGGGGCTACTCTCTAATCGTGGTACACAGGCTTCTCAACTGCCATGACCTCTCCTGTATGAGAGCACAGACTCTAGAGCATGTGGGCTTCAGTAGCTGTTGTTCACGGGCTTCAATGCCAGAGGCATGGGGGATCTTCCTGGATCAGTGACTGAATCTGAATCTCCTGCGCTGGCAAATGAATTCTTAACCAGTGGGCCACCAGGGAAGTCCCTCTTCTCTCCTTTAATACTGTGCTGGCTCTTCTGAGTCTTTTGCATTTTCATATAAACTTTAGAATAAACTTGCACTTCCATATAAACTTTAGTCCTTCAATATCAACTTTAGAAACACATGTTCTTAAAAAAATACTTGCTAGGATTGCTTTGAATCTAGACCAAACTGGGAAGACTGACATCTTGACAACACTGAGTTTTCCTATCAGACATAAGAGATATCTCTCTATTTATTCAGATCTTTGATTTTTTTCCATCAGAGTTTCATAGTTTGCTTTATACAGATCTTGTACATATTTTATTAATTTATACCTAAGTCTCTATTTTTCTTTCTTTTTGGTGCTGATGTAAATGGTATTGTATTTTCAATTTCAAACTCCAACCGTTCATTGCTAGCACTGACTAACTTATTTTTGAAAAAGGTGTAAAAGTAACTCAGTGGAGGAAGGAGTCTTTTCAACGAATGATGGTGGAACAACTGGATACCATCGGAGGGGAAAAAACCTTTGACCTAAACTTTGTGCCTTACATAAGTTACCTAACAACAGGTAACAGGTTTAAGTGTGAAACATAACCGTAACACTCTGAAAGAAAACACTGGAGACAATCTTTGTGACATAGTTTTGAAAAACAGATTTTAGACATGGTCCTCAGAAAGTAATGTATAAAAGGAAATAAGATGATGAAAAGACAAGCTACAGACCAGGACAAAGATGCAAAAAACCTGAATCTCTCTTAGCGTTATTGATAGGAATCACAGTCACTCAAGACGAGTCTGACAACCCCTTTAAAAATGAACATATATTTATCATATGACCCAGCAACCATGCTCCTGAGCATCTATTTCAAAGAAACAAATTACGTCCACACAAGAACCTACATGTAGGTGTTCGGGGCAGCTTTATATGAAGCACTTAAAAGCTGGAAACGAACATAATGCCCCCAAGAAGAGAACGGTTAAGCAAACTAGGACCTATCTCCACACCACAGAATACTACTCAGTACTGAAAAGGAACAGCCTATTGATATATACAAGAATTTCAATCAGTCTCATACTTTGCCACCTGATGTGAAGAGTTGACTCACTGGAAAAGAATCCTAATGCTGCGAAAGAGTGAAGGCAGGAAGAAAAGAGGGACACAGAAGATGAGATGGTTGGATGGAGTCACCAACTCAATGGACATGAGTTTGAGCAAGCTCGGGAAGATGGTGAAGGACAGGGAAGCCTGGTGTGCTGCAGTCTGCTGGGTTGCAAAGTCAGACACGACCTAGGAACTGAACAACAAAGGCATTAGAACAGGTGAATAAAGCCAAACTAAAGGTCACATTTTATATGATTACTTTCACATAAAATTCTTAAAAGTGATACAGTTATAGAGATGAAGAACAGACTAGCAGTTGTCCTGAGTTAGAGACAGTGGGAGAGAGGTAGTTGTTTCCATGAAGGGACAGCAGGAAGGAGGTCTGTGTGGTGATGGAACAGTTCTTGTGTTGACTGCAATGGGATTACATGAATCCACACATGTGCTAAAATAGCACAGAAATGGACAAAATTACACAAATGTCTATTTCCTGGTTTTGATTTTGTACCATAGTTGTAACAACTGGGTAAATGGAACTTCTGTGTTTTATTTTTTATGATTTCCTGTGAGTTTGTAAATATTTCAAATTACAAAGTTATTAATACAAAAAAAGTCACATATTTTATAAAAAGAAAACTAGATCACATCATTCCCCATTCAAAAAACCTTCATGGCAGAACAAAACCCACATGCCATACTGTGACCTAAAAGGCACCTTGCTCCTCTCCATTACTGACTCCCTCCCGGCCCCCCACAAATCTTTTCACTTGAGACACACTGGCCGTGCTTGTTCTCACCTCAGGACCTTTACACTTTTTGTTTTCTACCTAGAATGCCTTCTCTCAGATTACTGTATGGCTCAATTCTTCACATTACTTGGATTCTTGCTCGTATGTCACTTCTGAAGAAGCCTTCCTGGACCATGATATCTAAGTTAGCATTCCTTTCCCCACAACAGACATTTTCAATCCTCTTACCCTGTCTTACTGGACTGCCTATTACTTATTCCCTCTTCAGCCCCAAATCAGAACATATGCAGGCAAATAAGTTTTCTGAATTGTTAACCTTTGAATTCCCAAAGCTCAGAAGGACAAGGAATATAATAAAAATTCTATAAAAATGAGTGAATGAGTAAATCTTCCGAGATTAAAGAAAACTATACTTACATGACTGATTCATATACAACACCAAACCATAAGGCTGAATGTATAACTTGCACCATAATACAAAGAATATGATGAAAGAAAAATTAACATAACAAGGATTAAAGATAACTACATGTTTTTACATTCAACTTCTTTCCCTCTGAATCTGGCTCTTCCTGTCATTGTCCTGACCAAGAGAATTTGTTTAATCTGGGCCTTATCTTCAAGAGAAACTTCTGCCTTTATCTCTTGGAATCCAGCTGTCACCTAAGAAAGATGAGTTCCCAGAGAGCCATGCTCACAGAAGTCAAGCCACATGGCGAGGCCTTGGAAGATGACAACTGCGGAGGGAGAGGGGAGGCATAATGCCAAGGAGCACCAAGGCACCAGACATGTGATTAGAGAAGTCACCTCGGAAGGGATTCTCTGGCCCAGTCATGCCTGCTGGTGGCATGTGGATCACAGATGAACCACCTGGACAAGCCCTCCCTGAATTCCTGACCTACACAATGACAAACAATGCAAAAATGGTGATTTTAAGACACTAAGTATTGTAGTAGTTTGTCACGCAGCAATAGCTGACCAAAACATCAGGCAAGAGGGGATTTCTTAAAGCGAACCAGGAAACAAGTTATAAACAACCAAACAGAATGTTACACGATAGAATACAATGGAACAGAACTGCCAAATAAGCATCAATACAAGCAAAGAGACCCAGAATATCTGTTTTCAAATTAATGTGGCTCCTCAATGTAATGGGGAAGAAGTGATGGGTGAGGAACAGTAGAGAGGAAGACAATACTCAAGGACGCTGGAAAGAACAAAACACAGGGGCCACACGATTCAACCTCCATTCACTGGCTGAGCTCAAGAGACTACTACACTCAGTTACCGGTTTCACAACTAAGGAGAATCTGGAGAAGGAGTTCAAAGATGAATAAAAGAGATCAGAGGAGGTGAAAAAAACATGACAAAAGACAATGTACCTGAAATCTTTTGAAGGAAAGGATTTAAGTAAAACTTAAGAAATGCTGAAGGATCCACTATTTTCCAATCTACAGAGATTAAACTAAAAGATGTTTACAATAAACATGAATGAAAAATGTTGAGTGCAGTTAAAGACAGAATAGGTTATTATGGCAGACCAAACACTGTCTTCTTGAAATCTGCTAGAAAAGATCTGCAGCTGCTTGGGAAAGGTAGGAGGTGATGCTACCCTAATTTGAGACCTTCAAGGTTTCTTCTAGGCTGACTCTGATTTTATGACCCAATGACTGCCAATACCTAAAATGTGTATGACAATGATGATAATTATTTAACAGCTACTTGCCACACGCTACAATACATAGCCAACATGACTTAAGCTTTGTGACAATACTGCCTATTAGGCATTATCACCCTCATTTTATAGATGAGTAAGCGCTGGTTAGCAAGATGAAGTAATATATGCCCAGGGTTAATGCGGTACAGTAAAAAACAAGTACAGTGGCCGCTACCTCTGGTTCTTGGCTAGTTTTCTGTGCAACAGGAGCGTCTTTGTTATGCTAAAGAGGTGACTCAAGGTTGGCCCCAGTGTAACTTCAGGATGGGGCTGGTTATCAGAACGACTAACCATCTGATTACAGGGTTGGAACTGGCAGCCAGACATCTGGGGAGGTAGGGCACGGCTGGAGACTGAGTTCAACCACATGGCTGAAGAGTCAGTCAACAAAAACTCTGGGCATCAGACTTGAGGGAGATTCCTGGTCGATGAACACACTGATGAGCCAGGAGGGTGATGTGTCCTGACTCAGAGGAGAAAGGGCCTAGAAACCACACCACCTCTGAGATCCAGCCCCAAGTGCACCCTGTATAATAAACTGGAGCTGTAGGTACAGTGCTTTTCCTCGTTTTGTTAGTCCTGCTAGCGGATGACTGAAGGTTCGGGCAGTTCTGGGTATCCCCAAGTCTGGGTAGCAAGCTGGTCCGAAGTGCGGGTGTCCTGGAGACACCACATGCAGCTGGCATCTGAGGCAGGGCAGGCGTCAAGATGCCTCACCCTCAACCTGCAGGTTCTGGCACTAACTCTAAGCAGTTAGCGTCAGAACCGAATTATAACCGACTCAGTTGGTATAGACTAGTCAGGGTTGAAAGAGAAGAGGTGGTAAGATGTGAAGGGCTACAGCCAGGACTCACACCCCGTTCTGCCGACCTCAAAGAAAATATTTCTAACTCAAAGATAAGAGTCTAATTCAAAGGTGTTAAACCATAACACCTTTCGATTTTTTCATTTTAAAATGGAATGGTATACAATTCATGAAGATTTTGGTATCTGTACTAACTTATGAGAAATGAAAAATTGTATCAGCTTGAAAACTGAAAAATCCATTTAAGCAATTAACATCCCACATCACTGCTGGCAGACATAGAAACATCAATGCACGGCAGCTATGACAGAGTGGCTCACATGGATGGTGAAGTATCAAACAATACGAAAACAATTTAGGACCCAAAGTGTAAGCCACCTTCAGTATTTCAGAAGTTTTGAGCCTTTTTCTAAGCCCTTCCCAGAGTACTTAAGCTTTATAACAATTTAAAAAATGAGTTAAGTGCAGGTATATGGGTAAGCTTCAAGGATAAAACCTTAAACACCCACCTTCAACCTTCAGATACAGTGAAAAAGAGCCTGGTTCCTGTGTCCTATAAGCTTGAGAGGAACCACAAGATATAAACTCTGATAATACTTCGTAGTCAAAGTGTATGTTACAAGTGTTCCCTGCCAACAAGACAACTTTCTGTGCACCAACACAGAAAAAAAAAGGCAATAACACTACACACACACACACACACACACACACACTTTTAAAAAATTACAGCTGACTTAAACGCTTTCTAAAGTTTTATTCCAACTTATGAACCAAAAAGGGATTTCCCAAACTTGATCTTTCTTTACTATGATGTACATAAATTATACTGTTTGTAAATGCTGGAAGCTTTTGGACTTAGCTGTTTTACAGTCTTCTTTCTTACCTGGTCTGTTAGTGGCTGCCATAATAAAAACTTGCTGACGTGTTTCCAGACCATCCATCTCTGTAAGCAGCTGATTCACCACTCGGACACTTGCCCCTGTCTAAAAACAAACAAATATAGCTCCATCAGCTCCTAATAAAAAGAACATGTTGTTATTTTTTTTTCATACAAAATATTATAATTGCTAACTTGAATGGAAGCTTCTGTCAAAAGATATAACAAATATCATTTTCAAAGAAGTCACTGTATCTAATCACTGTGCAAAATATGTTCTTGTCAGTGTGCTTCCCCCGCAATCCTGCTACGATCCACAATTCAGATGAGGAAACCAAGGCTGAGAAAGGCTATTTGTCCAAGGTTTCAAAGCTAGATAAGGACAGGAACGAAATTCAATCTCGGGCTCAGCTAGTCCCAAAGTCTTACGCCTCTGAGTCAGTTGAAGATCCAATAGCTGAGAATTCAAAATCCTGTGATAAACCATAATGGAAAAGAAATGTACATGTGTATAACTGAATCAATTTGCTTTAATTAATATATATTATATATTAATGGCATTAAACATTAATATTACATATTAATATAAACAATAACATACAATCATCAATGTATTAAATATCAATGTTAATATACCATCAATCAGCTTTAATACAAATTAATAAATACTGTAAATCAATCATATGTTAATAAAATAAATTTTAAAAAAGGATCTAACAGCTACAGTGAATTTCCCTTTGGGCAAATCTAGACTCAGCTCTTTTTTTTAAGGTATTTAAAGATTTTTTTGATGTGGACCATTTTTAAAGTCTTTATTGAATTTATTACAATATTGTTTCTGTTTTAGGTTTTGGTTCCTTGGCTGCAAGGCATGTGGGATCTTAGATCCCTGACGAAGGATCAAGCATGCAACTCTTGTATTGGTAAGTGAAGTTTTAACCACTGGACTGCCAGGGATGTCCCAACATTCAGTGTTTGGATGCCAGAGCAGACTCCCCGGGACACGAGATATCCAGAGCTATCAGCTGGGACACTGAGGCCTTTTCTCTTTTCCGTGAAGCATGTAATACAAAGCTCAGGGCAACATCCAAGAGAAAGGTGCAAGAAGTTGGTGAAGAGAGGGCTATTTACCCATTAAACACAGAGGGCTTTAAAATTCACAATGGAGGAAATGAGAAAAGTAGTGCTGTGCTTCTTTTTGTCATTAATTGCCCTTTTACAACATAAATTTTGTGTACAGAGGCAGTAATGAGTTTAACACACTGATTTCTCCAGAAAAAAATTTTGGTGTACCTTATTATCACTCCTTGGAGACATATAGCATTAACAGTTAGGACATTAACAGAATTATAATCCAGACTCAAGGAAAAAAAAAGGGAAAAAACGCAACACTGTTCTACCTAAGCAAAGTAAAAACCTCAGAATTGATTTTATATTAAAATGTGAAACTTTATATAATAAAAAATGATAAGTGATAAAACTGTGGAAAATAGTACCAATACACATAACTAGTCAAAAGACTAATCTCCAGCACATATAAACAGCTCTTATAAATTAACAACAAAAAAAGGGGAAGACATGTCGTATGTGTTGCCAAAGCAAGCACAGAAAAACAAATAGGGTCAATAGCAAAAGGGTCAGAGACATGAGTACTAAAATTTAACACCATGTTTTGATAATAAAACTGAGAAAAATTAAAGAATAGGTATTACTCATTATTGACAAAGATATAGGAAATAGTTATTTTACACATTGTTGTTGGTAGATGTATGTAACTGGCTGTTTTTATCAAATGTATACACCTTCTACCCAGAAATTCTACTTCCAGAATTCTCACATATTCCCACATGGGCACAAAAGTATGATAAGAATCAGTGCAGATGTATATGTAAGAGAAACAACTGGAAACAATGTAAATGTCCTAAAGAGGAATTATTGAGTTAAGTCTTCTCTATCCAGACTGTGGAATATTTACGTAATAGCTAAAAAATAAGTTATTAAGAACATGGGGAAAGTGTCGAGATAGAAAAACCATGTTTACATTAAAAAAGAAGTTGAAATCATACATATTTTTAACATTACAGAAAGTTTCAGACCACAAATGCAAAATACTCAGCTGTCAGCAGAAGTAACCTCCAAGAGTAACAGGGAGGAGCATAGGAAGAAAGATTTGACTCTCTTTATACTTTACTTGAATTTTTCACAATATCTGTATTTATCAGTCACTTCCATGACAAAAAAAAAAAAAGGATACATTTAATTTTAAAATATTTTCAGAATCCCCTTCAGGTGAAAATGTTTATTCTGAATACAAAAATGTGAGGTAGCAGTGAGACATGAGAAAGAGAACCTAGAAGCTAGAAATGTAGTTCATACAGATGCGGACTTCTTTGAGGGCAGGGAGCTGACTGGATATATACCTCAGTGAACTCCTCCTAATTTAAATTACCAGTTTACAACAGAGAGATGCAAACCAATGAACAGGCTGTCAATGAACCAGGGATTTAATTCATAACGAAAGAGAAGGGAGTAAAAAGTAAAGTTCAGATCATGGCATGCCTCCACCAGCTGGACATAAATGTGTAGGGCTTTGCCCTGGGATGCACATTAGGTTTTGGAGTGTGACAGCTGGCAAGAGAACCTTGGAAGGATCTCTGCCCTGGCCACTCACATCACTATCAGAGATAAGACTGTAATAAAAGACTTTCTGCAATACTGCTGACTACTAGGTGAGGAAAAAAAACTGCTATGATACCAAGCACACTTATCCTAGTCAAGTTTTGTTTCTGCAACTTTTGAACGCTTTCGGGAATTTTAAGCAAAATGAGGCACCTAATGAATGTTTCACAACCTAAGAACACACACGGGAAAACTATTGGAAGATAACTCATAAGAGAAATACAACCACTTCCTTAATCATCTTGTAGTAAGTGTACTTATGGCGCATATTTTGCTATTCTCTTCAAAAGGCTATGTGTTTTTTATATTATGCTTCACTGCTCTTCCAACTCTTTTATAACAGTATTCCTGAGAACTATGTCTCGGCACTCCTTGTACTGAAGTTTCTAAGAAAAGTGACTCACAGTAGTAACGCAAGTGGTATTTAACGCAGATCAATGTATATCTTCCCCAGAGAGAAATGGTGCTGAGCCTTAAAGCATATTATCTGACCCTACGTGGAGCACATGATGTCTCAAATTATATTTTCTACTGTTTCAGGAACCCTGAAAAGAATTATCAGATTACAAGGAACGCTATCCAGAACTAACTTAATTTCCATTCTCAACAACAGACTTGTGTCAAACAGCTATGAGAAACCAAAGTAATACACAGGAAAACAAAATGAATACAGAGACTAATAAAAATGAAACTGTTATCCTTAGGTAGTTTTCAAATTACTAGATTTCTTCACTTAAATAGTCTCAGCGTTCTCAAGGCATGACTTTATAAAACAACTACTTGAACTCTACATAACTTTACAAGTTGTTTATGGTGCTTCAGAAAAATCTGTAATCACTAAACTATGATACCTACCTCTTGGGCTGATCTTCGAGGGCATAAGGCATCTACTTCATCAAAGAATATCACACAGGGTGCTGAGTTCTTGGCTCGCTGAAAAACCTGTCGCACAGCACGCTCACTCTCACCAACATACTGACCATACAGAGAATGGAAATAAAGTTTAGAAACAATCTGAGTTTGGGCCAAATTACAGTAATACTAGTTTTAAATGACAGGTATATATCAGAGTTCAAAAAGCATTAGGTCAAACCACAGGCAACGGCTGACATTTTACCACTGTGACCTATAAAAATAGTCAGTTTTATGTGCTTCAATTTCATAAAATTAGCTCTTATTTAAACTTATTATAAATATCCTCATTTATAAAATGAAGACTATATAGAATATAAGATCTCTTCTAGGTCAAGAAAAATTTCACAATTCTATGGCATTTTAGAACTAATCTAAGCTTCATGCATATAAAATACCCAGCAGATATTTTCATTAATTCAACAGTATTTTAAGTGCAAAGAGGACAACTTACTGACTGTCCTATTGTTGCTTCTATACAGGTCATCTTGCTAAAGGAAGAGCTAACGATGATAATATAGCATCAGAGGAGGCAAATTAAGCCAGCTAGATATCTACCAGGTTTTATAAATGCCTACTATATGGTAAAATCAAAGTACAAAGCAATCACAGGCAGCTTTAACATGAGAACTAACTAAAATAAAAAGTTATATGTAAAAATAGTTTCACTTTTAGCTAGACACAAAAAATTATTTGTGTAAAATTTCAACCTAGCTAATTAAGAAAAGCTTTTTTCCTAATATTGCTAAATAAGACAGAATTTGAAAATATCTTTACAATGCCTATAATACCATAAAGTATCATATATTACTGTATGACTATATGGCCATATGAAAGTAATTAAGGCACAGAAGACATCAGAGATGACAGTTATTAAAGTACTTCTATTTTCTATTTGAGTAGATCTTCTTCAGATCTGTCCTATACCTTTCATTGTGCTTTTCCTTATTCTGCTTCTTTCACACGACCTGCTTTTCCAACCTACCTCAACACAGTTCTTGCAGTCTAAAAGATCACTGATCCTTCTTCCCATCACTCTCTCATCTCTTATAGCACCTTCTACTGTTATCATTTCTGAGTTATTCTACCATGTTACAACATACATCTTTGGAAAGCAGAAGCCATGACCATTTCAAATTTTCTGTGACCATAACATCCTGCACAGTGTACAAATACATCAGACCAATTTAATTTCCTGAAAAAATCTAGATTAACAAAAATTAAATTTGGAATGCTGAACCAAAACATCCAGTAGATATTTTTAAATTATTACCATTTTAAACTAATTGATTTTGGCTGCACTGGGTTTTTGTTGCTACACATTGACATGTACATAATGTTCAAGTTAAAAATTTATCACGGAAAAAAACTGAGCTTTTATTTTTTAAAAATTTCTAACTGGAGGATAATAATTGCTTTACAATACTATGTTGGTTTCTGCCATACATCAACATGTATTAGCCATAGGTATGCATATTTCCCCTCCCTCTTGAACCTTCCTCCTATCTCCCAATCCATGCCATCCCTCTAGGTAGTAACAGAGTTAAGTTTTTGAAACTGCAGTTATAGTCATTCAATAGACTACTACACATAAAACTAATAACTAGAGGCAAATATATCAACAAAGAGAAATATTATAATGTTTAACAAAAACAAAATCAAGTTATAAAAGAACACATACCATTTATAAAACGTGGCTTTGTTTTTATCGTTTATGAAAGGAGTTCTAAACATATAATGCAAGTAGACATAATAATGTAATGAATCCCAAATACATCCATCTCCCAGCTTCATAATTATCAACACAATTCATGATCAGTTTTGTTTCATCTAAACCCTGTCCACTTTCTTTCTACTTGTTATTTTGATGGAAAGCCCAGACATCATAACTTTATTTGTAAGTATTTTACTACCTCTAAAAGACAGTGGTCTTAACATTAACTACATGATTATCACATTTAAAAGTTATTTTCTTAATTTAGGGATAAATATATTATATATACAGTAAATGTAAAAAGTGCATAGAATGAATTGAAAAAGTCTTTTTAAACAAATGACACCATTTTCTTTCTTTGAATATTATGGAATGGTATTTTTACTTTTCAGAGGCATAAACAGGAAATAAGAAATTCAAATTCTCAAACTTGAGTTACAAACTGCTTAAATACAGAAAGAAGTTATTATTTAGTAAATACTTGAGTGACTTCTTTCCTTCTAAGTATTTTTATTGATTAACCCTTAACTCATCTGAGCTACAGAATAAGAGAACAAGGAAAGCAGATTAGGAGTCTAATGACCCAGATTCAAATGTCAGCTCCACTAACCCCAAGCTGTTGGGCACCAGCCAAGTTATACAATCCCTCAAAACTTAAGTTTCCTCATCTGTGAATTAGGGCAACAATAATATGCACCTCACAGGGTTGTCGAAGAATAATACATGCAACGTGCTTGACAAATTAGGAGTTAACACTTTAAAATGTTGACTATTTTGATTATTTACATTTTGCTGGTAAAAAACCTTAGGCTCAGATGTTAACAGACTTAATTAAGAAAGCATTTATACACAGTGAACAGTACAGCAAAGCAAAGCTCAATCTCTTCACTCCTAATGCAGTGATTTTATCAAAATACCATGACTGTTTCAACAATCCGAGGACCCTGTAATCTGAATGACTATTACTTTTCTTAATAAAATACAATAGATAATGCCACAGCAACTTACCATGTTCAATAATTCAGGGCCCTTGACAGATATAAAATTTAACCCAGACTCATTCGCAACAGCCTAGTAAGAGAAAAAGACACAAATAAGACAAGTATACAATAAAATACTAATACGATGTGATAATACAAGCAATTTTTTGTGGTTTATCTCTATTTCCCCCTTTCCATAGCTGCTTCTTTCTCATTTAGAGGAGAATAGACAAATGGGAATAAAAAGAAAATCAATACTTTTCACAAATTACTCGAGACAAAAAATCAGATGGAAATGACCAAAAACATTTATGTAAATATTCTGTTTACATAAATGGGGTATATGTAAGCATATTTGAAGCCTGAGCTTAGAATCCTAGTAAAATCATAATCTCACTGGGCCCTGTCCAATGAAAGCAATCAATTGTTCATTCATTTATAATCCAAAATTCAAAAGCATCAATATCGGTCTTTATGGTACTTGAGTCAGTTCAGTTACTCAGTCGTGTCCTACTCTTTGTGACCCCATGGACTGCAGCACACCAGGCCTCCGTCATCACTAACTCCCGAGTTTACTCAAACTCATGCCCATTGAGTTGGTGATGCCATCCAACCATCTCATCTTTTGTCAACTGCTTCTCTTCCCGCCTTCAATCTTTCGCAGGATAAGGGTCTTTTCCAATGACTCAGTTCTTTGCAACAGATGGCCAGAGTATTGGAGATTCAGCTTCAGAATGAGTCCCTCCAATGACTATTCAGGACGGATCTCCTTTAGGATGGACTGGTAGGATCTCCTTGCAGTCCACGGGACACTCAGAGTCTTCTCCAACACCACAGTTCAAAAGCATCCATTCTTCGGCACTCAGCTTTCTTTACAGTCCGGCTCTCACATCCATACACGACTACTGGAAAAACCATAGCCTTGACTAGATGGACCTTTGTTAGCTAAGTAATGTCTCTGCTTTTTAATATGCTGTCTAGGTTAGCCATAACTTTTCTTCAAAGGAGCAAGCGTCTTTTAATTTCATGGCTGCAATCACCATCTGCAGTGATTCTGGAGCCCAAGAAAATACAGTCTCTCACTGTTTCCATTGTTTCCCCATCTATTTGCCATGAAGTGATGGGACGAGATACAGTGATCTTCATTTTCTGAATGCTGACTTTTAAGCCAACTTTTTTACTCTCCTCTTTCATTTTCATCAAGAGGCTCTTTAGTTCTTCTTCACTTTCTGCCATAAGGGTGGTATCATCTGCATATCTGAGATTACTGATATTTCTCCCAGCAATTTTGATTCCAGCTTGTGCTTCCTCCAGCCCAGCATTTCTCATGATGTACTCTGCATACAAGTTAAATACGCAGGGCGACAATATACAGCCTTGACGTACTTCTTTCCCAATGTGGAACCAGTCTGTTGTTCCATGTCCAGTTCTAACTATTGCTTCCTGACCTGCCCAGATGATTACTAGGGGTGAGGGAGAAGCCACAAAACTTAAAGTGTCAAAAATATGACTGACAAAATAAGAAGGCCCAAAACACTGACAAACTACAAATATAACAGATCTTACTATATGAAGAGTGATTATAAGAAAATCACATGCATGTCACTAGGAAAACAAAGGATATGAACAAACAATTCATCAAGAAAAAAGCCAATAAAACACATTATTTTTAAAAGCCCTCTAGTAATTTTGAAAACATAACTTAAAACCTGGAAGATAATCATGTTTACCTATAAGACTGTCAAATATTAAAAACAGTGTCAACGGCTATTGCTAATTCAGGGTGCCTGGGGAAACAGATACTCATCCTCTACTCAGAGGGGAGAAGCTGGCACAAAACTTCCTAGAAGACACTTTGGTGATGGATCAAATGTACTTGGGTAACAAATTATTTTGATGGAGTGGTAATGGATCAAAACCTTTAAACGCATGTATTCTTTTCATTAAAAAAATATTCAGGAATGCGCTCTATTAAAATTACCCATCAAAGTACAAAAATGTCAGTACAGGACTGTTTCATGCAGTGTAGTTTAAACAGGGGATCATTTCATGAATTATAGGGCATATTTATAGCAGAATACTATGCAGGTATTAAAAACACTAATGTTTACCTATATATATTGACATGGGAAGATGTTCAAGAAGTATTTGCTAAGTGAGAAATTCATGTTTAAAAATCTTACAGTTGTACATATATGTGTAAAACTTATGTATGTTATCTTGATATGTAAGTGGAGAATAACATCTGGAAGGACTAATAACAAAATGAAATTATTAGCAGGCAAGAGAGAGGATTATAAGTAATGCTTTCCCCTTTTGCTTATCTATTTTTTCTATTAATACTGTAAAAAACCAAGTTTTCAAAATAACAAGTGCAATAAGGAATGCTTAAAAAAATACTTCACTTATAAATAATAACTATACCAAGGCAGGAAACAAACTTAGCTACAAACTACAACTATGTGATAATGCTCATTAAAATGAATGTAATACACAGAATATATAATTTCTGTTAAATTGATGAGGTTTTGGTATATTAAAAATTTTCTTTTCCAAATTTTCAATATCTTTTGTAATTCAAATTAAAGTGGGAAACTTTCATGAAGAAAATTTGCTAGTCTTTCTAAAATGAACTTCTAATAGAAACCATGCAAAAATATCCCACTGTAACATTTAAAGTTGAATTCATATTACCCTAACTTATAGTAAGAAATAAAATACATGCCACTGATTTATTCTATACCTTTGCGAGCAGAGTTTTCCCACAGCCAGGAGGACCAGCCAGGAGGACTCCAGCTGGAGTCACCAAGCCAAGAGCTTTGAACTGATCTGGGTTACGTACTGGTGCCTGGAAAACACAATCCCAACATCGACCTGTTACAAATGTCCACTTTATACTGCATATTCAAATTATCTCTAGATGCCTATTTTCAACACTGATTGTGAGGCCTGAAGATAAGAACGGAGCTTAGCACAGAGTGCTTCCCTCTGTTCCCAGCATGAGGTAAAGGGCAATAAATTTAAAATCCTTGCTCTGGAAAAATTTATACTTAAATGTAAGTTCTGGGAACATTTTAGATACAATATTTCAACATCTTAAGCTTAGAAATTTTTAGAAAATGTCTCTAGATTTCTAGGCTATAAAAATTTTAGGCACTGCCCCCCTTTAAGAAATCAGAAGCAGCCGTACTCCATGTAGTCAACAGCAGGAGACAGCTGTTCACTACCATCTCCATGTATTTTCTTTTAATATTTACAAACTCTAACGGAATGTTTCATGCAAAGACAGGCACAATAAGGGACAGAAATTGTATGGACCTAAAAGAAGCAGAAGAGATTAAGAAGAGGTGACAAGAATACAAAGAAGAACTATACAAAAAAGATCTTCACAACCCAGATGATCACAATGGTGTGATCACTCACCTAGACAAGACATCCTGGAATGCAAAGTCAAGTGGGCCTTAAGAAGCATCACTATGAACAACGCTAGTGGAGGTGACAGAATTCCAGTGGAGCTATTTCAAATCGTAAAGATGATGCTGTGAAAGTGCTGCACTAAATATGCCACCGATTTGGAAAACTCAGCAATGGCCAAAGGACTGGAAAAGGTCAGTTTTCATTCCAATCCCAAAGAAAGGCAATGTCAAATAATGCTCAAACTACCACACAACTGCACTCATCTCACAAAATAGCAAAGTAATGCTCAAAATTCTCCAAGCCAGGCTTCAACAGTATGTGAACCATGAACTTCCAGATGTTCAAACTGGATTCAGAAAAGGCAGAACCAGAGATCTAATGCCAACATCCGGTGGATCATCAAAAAAGCAAGAGAGTTCCAGAAAAACATCTGCTTTATTGACTATGCCAAAGCCTTTGACTGTGTGGATCACAACAAACTGTAGAAAATCCTTCAAGAAATGGGAATACCAGACCACCCCAACTGCCTCCTGAGATATCTGTATGCCAGTCAAGAAGCAACAGTTAGAACTGGACATGGAACAACAGACTGGTTTCAAATTGGGAAAGGAGTATGTTAAGGCTGTATACTGTCGCCCTGCTTATTTAACTTATATGCGGAGTACATCATGAGAAATGCTCAGCTGGATGAAACATAAGCTGGGATCAAGACTGCCGGGAGAAATATCAATAACCTCAGATATGCAGATGACACCACCCTTATGGCAGAAAGTGAATTAGAACAAAAGAGTCTCTTGATGAAAGTGAAAGAGGGGAGAGAAAAAGCTGGCATAAAATTCAACATTCAGAAAATGAAGATCATTGTATCTCGTCCCATCATTTCATGGCAAATAGATGGGGAAACAATGGAAACAGTGAGAGACTTTATTTTCAGGGGCTCCAGAATCACTGCAGATGGTGAGTGCAGCCATGAAGTTAAAAGACGCTTGCTCCTTTGAAGAAAAGTTATGACTAACCTAGACAGCATATTAAGAAGCAGAGACATTATTTGGCCAACAAAAGTCCACCTAGTCAAAGCCATGGCTTTCCCAGCAGTCATGTATGGATGTGAGAGTTGGACTATAAAGAAAGCTGAGCACTGAAAAATTTATGCTTTTGCCCAGTAGTGTTGGAGAAAACTCTTGAGCGTCCCGTGGACTGCAAGGAGATCCAACCAGTCCATCCTAAAGGAAATCAGTCCTGAGTATTCACTGGAAGAACTGACACTGAAGCTGAAACGCCAATACTTTGGCCACCTGATGCGAAGAACTGACATTCGAAAAGACCTTGATGATGGGAAAGATTGAAGGCAGAAGAACAAGGGGACCACAGAGGATGAGATGGCTGGGTATCATCACTGACCCAATGGACATGCGTCTGAGCAAACTGGGAGTTGGTGATGACAGGGAGGCCTGGCGTGCTGCACTCCATGGGGTCGCAAAGAGTCAGACAAAAGTGAGCGAATGAACTGAACTAAAATGGATTGGAAATCATTAATGGACCATGAAGGAGCATGAAAGAGGAAAAGAGTAAATGAAAATTAACCGAAAGTTTCATGGACACTAAAAGTGTTTTGATCCCAATGAGTGTGATTGAGCTCAGAAAGTATTTCTCAACTAAGTTATTCTTGATTGAATCCTAAATTTTTCTCTCTTTAAACCTCAGTGCCCTAGAATTCGAACACAACCAAAACAGTAAATACAAAACAAATCTCAGAAGAATGAAAAGCCACCATTGCGGTGTTACAATACTATTGCATTATTATACAATAATAATTATATTATTATAATATTATTAATATATTATGTAATAATATTACAAGAGAACACAGAAAGTATATCTTCATGCCAATTTAGACATACAACCCAGTACACATGCATGGCTGTTCAGGCATCACACACACCAACAACAGTTAGTGGCAGAAACACCTACCAATATCGCCATGGTTAGCTCTTCTCTAATGTCTTCCAGGGCACCAACATCTGCCCATGTCACGTTAGGGACAGTGGCAAAGCCCTCCCTTTTGGCAGAGGGTTGGACAGAAGACAGAGCAACAATGAAATCATTCAACTCAATGCACAGTCCTTTAAGCTGCTCCTCTGAGAGGGGATCCTGGTTCCTTAGCAACCCCAGCAGCCTTTGCAATTCTTCCTTAAAGGAAACAAATGAGGGAAAAACTGAAAAACCACAAAGCTTGTTGAAAAAGTTACTGTTTACACTTCTAAATATTCTTAGTGCAACATTTCTGTAAGGTATATAAACCTCTATACATTTTTATAATTTTCTTCATTGATAGAGGTCATTTCTTTTGCTCTGATTTAGCCAAGAAAAGATATATCGACAATTAACACAGATAAGAAGAACAATTTTTATATACTATACTAGGGCATTAGCAATTGGTAAATATTCATTTCAACAACCAGGTATTTCCAATTTTCACTTTTACATATTCAAGAAACAGGTGAATTTTGATAAAATTAAAGTTACTCTGGCAGCAGTATGATTTCATAATACAGTTCTTTGATGATTTATCAACTAAATAGAAAGCAGACCATTTTCCTAGTACTAATGAATCTTGAACTTCAAAGGCAGATTTCTTGCTCTTTGAGGAACATTAAAAGAACAAGCATAAAAAGTAACCTAATAATTCAATTAGTAAAATCCTAATTTACATGCACTATTATAAAAGGAATAAGTCTATTATTATTCTTAACAGATATTCTTTTGGTTCCAAATGAGTAAGGAAGAAACGAATGATTTGAAAACCAAAGACCTGGATCTAAGCCCCTGCTCTGGAAAGTAGGGGCCACATGGCCTCAGGCAAGTCATCATCTCATAAGCTTCATTTCTTTGACTATAAAATGGGGACAGGAATGGTATTTATTTGACAAAGTTATACGGATCAAATTATACAAAATCCCCGTTCAAGCTATAAAATGCTATGTAAATGTTATATTGAGTTTTCATGACTTACAAGACTCAAAATGTTAACAGATGTTAGCTGATAAACATCCCTCTCACATTCCCAGCACTGTCCCCCAGCTGAAGTTAGGGCCAAGGATATGGTTATGTCAGCAGACTATTTTAGTCTGCCTAACAAAAGATAACCTGGAATTATAACCAAATGTCAATGTTATCACAGGAGCTGACAAATTTTCTGGAAAGAATTGGAGAGTATACACCAGAGACTTTGTGAGTCGTGCAGTCTCTGCTGTACAGACACCTATGAGAATCCTGCTGTTACATATGAAAACAGAAAAAGACTCTACATCAATAAATGAGTATGGCTATGCTCCAATAGAATTTTAATTTACAAAAACAGGAGGTAAGCAGGTGGGCCACAGCATGCCACAGTGTGTCAACCCTTGCTCTAGATTCCATAATCATTATTACAAAGGGAATTTATTTGGAATCAACTGAAAAAAGTAAAACAACTTGTACTTCTGAAATTTTACATATACTGGGTATAACAATTATTTTAAAGACACAGTGCCAGTGAAACAGAAAGTCACGAGCTACAACTACACTGACACCTGCCTGCTTTTAAGGTTAACACAAACTAGAAAGATTCAAATGACAGCTGAAGGTCATTTAAGGTACCTGTATGGACAGGACCTGTGTTTTAGAAGTGGGGGCAATTCCAGTCCTTTCCTCCTGGTCTCCTTCAGAGGGCGAAGCGTCAGTCTCAGGGTTTTTCTTGTGCTGCTCCTGCAGCTTCATTAAGACCCTGTTGACTGCACACATGGCTGCCTCTCGGCAGAGTGCCATCAGGTCAGCACCAACAAAGCCCGGCGTGAGGTGTGCTAAGTGACGAAAATGAAAAGTTTCGGGAAGTCTTAGTTTCCTGCACAAAGTTTGAAGTATTCTGTGGAAAAGACAAGGAGAAGAAACTGAGATTCCTAACCTACTAGTAAAAATAAATCACCAAATATATTTATGGGGACTCCCCTGGTGGTTCAGAGGTTAAAATCTGCCTTGCAATGAAAGGGACATAGATTTGATCCCGGTCGGGGAGCTAACATCCCACATGCCATAGGAACAACTAAGTCCCGACGCCGTGACCACTGAGTCCCCTGCCACAACTAGAGAATCCGTGCACCAAAACAATAAAGATCTCATGGGACACAATGAAGATATTGAGTGCTGCATTATCTTCAGCACAGATATTGACTCGACACAGTCAAATATTAAAACTATGTATTTATGCAAGTCCTTCTTCTCTGTCATTGGTATTATAATGGACACAATTTAAGATCAAACAGTTCACTTAACAGACATAAAATAAAATCAAACAGTTCACTTATTCAACAAATGCTAATTCTCTAATATATATCCCATCTTATTCTATTGGGGGTTAAGGTATACATATCTGCTGTATTAGAAAATAAAATAAAAAAATAGGTTTTTAAAAAAATTCTGCCTTTAAGAGATTGACAGTATTACAGAAGAAATAACATAGATGATTTATAATAATATAAGGTAAATTCTTTTAGAGTAAATTAAACAGATATCTGTCAGAAATAAAAAAGCCTCTAAACTCAAACCATTAGCTTTATTCATCACGAAAAGTTATGTTGGTACAAACTTTAATACCCAATCCTATATTAGGACAGTTATTTCTCCAACTTCATCTTTATTTACCACTGATTCCCTGTATTGCATGTGTGAGAAACTTTGCTCAACTCAACTGGCAACATGGTATGTGTCAATGAAATGTGGACTTCTGGATAATTACTATCACTAAAGGAATACTTAAAATAATTTCTGGTAACACTGAATAAAATTTAAAAATAGTAAAGATATTTTGGACAAAAGGTCTGATACCAGACCACTTCACTTTGAATGTCAGCTCTGCTACTCTGTGTTACTTCATTTCTGTGCTTTAGTTTTCTCATCTGTTAAATATATATTATAATAGCAGTTAATCATAGGGATGCAAAGGTCCCAAAACATTAGCTGATGCATAGCAAGTTCCCAATAAATGTTTATTATTATTATTTAGATATTGTGATATTATACATTAATCTGGACAATATGTTGTGAAATTTACAAATTTGTAAGAGAAATCAACAGTTTAAAATGCCAAGCTACTGGACAGTAAGTTATAGAAACATCCTTTGGGATCATGTAAGTGAACAGAACAGAAGCAGATGAACATTACTGACAAACGAAAATTGTCACTTAGATACTGTAAATAGTAGGAATGAAGAAAAAGTTCCATTATAAAACTACTTCCTGGGGTTCCCTGGTGGCTCGGTGCTGAAGAATCTGCTTGCCAATGCAGGAGATTCAGGTTGGATCCCTGATCTGGGAAGATTCTACATGCTGTGGAGCAACTAAGCCCACATGCCACAAATACTGAGCCTGTGCTCCAGATCCCGGGAGTTGCAACTACTCAGCACACGTGCTGCCACTACTGAAGCCCACAACCTAGAGCCCTTCTCCACAACAAAGAAACCCACAGCAATGAGGAGCCTGCACAACACAAGCAGAGAAAAGCCTGAGCAGCAACGAAGACCAGCACAGCCAAAAATTAAAAAAAAAAAAAAAGAACTACTTCCTTAAAATACAGATCTAACTTGCTACTACGCATAAGAATACTAAGAAATTAAGCATGTTAAAGAAAAAATAACTAACATAAAATAAATATCATCCTTTTTTCAGTAACAGTCTACTCCTAAAAAAATGTAGTTTTGGTCATCATACTATGGAAACTCCTCAGATGGTAAAGAATCCTCCTGCAGGAGACCAGGGTTCAATCCCTGGGTTGGGAAGATCCCCCAGAAAAGGGAATGGCAATCCACTCCAATATTCTTGCCTGGAGAATCCCCACTGACAGAGGAGCCTCGTGGGCTATAGTCCAAGGGGTCACAAAGAGTTGGACACGACTGAGAGACCAGCACTAACATGGAAACTCCAAAGGAGGAGAAAACTACCATTAAGAGATCTGCAGTTTTAAGACAACTGAGTAAAGAGGCTGGAACGGGTCTACACTGTCTACAGCAGATCAGCTAGCCCTGGAAGAAAAGTCCTGTAGCATCAGTTCCCCTATTCTGTACTGACTGATGGGTCACTCAGCTCAGCCCAGATTCAAGAAGAGGAGCCACCGACCCACCTCCCACTAAGAGGAGGGCTGAGAATTTACAAACACATGCTTTAAAACTGCCACAATGATGAACCCCTATGTTTTTATCTCTCAGTTTCAATAATTATCAACATTTTCACAGTCTTATTTATCCCTCCCTTTTTCCCCCCTGGAGTGTTTTAATGCAAATCTACATAGCAGGTTTGTTCCTTTATTCTAGGTTTTAAAAAAATGAAAGATAAAAAGAACAATGGACATTTGGGGGCAACTGGGAAAATCAGAATAGATTGTACTAAGTAATATTATTATCAGTGTTAAGTTTGTTTACTGTGGAAAATGGTATAGTTACACAGAAGTATTTACAGCTTAAGTATCATGATTTCTTCAACTATCCTTCATATGGGCTGGCAAAAAATAAAGACATATACACATATGCACACACATACACACATGATGTTTTTACATAAAGAGTGAAATTAAACAAAAAAAAGTTAACACGTGGTAAATTCACCTAAAGGACATACAGATATTTATTGTATTTATTGTATTATTCTTTCAACTTTTCTGTAGGCTTGGATATTTTCAAAATTTGACTACCTAGGAAAACCCTTTAAGGAATTTGTTGATGATAGAAGAGTGGATCAATGAACAATGGATTTTATCTAGTAGGGGTGGTGGGCTTTACTGTGTCTATTTCTCTATCATTAAGTTTGGCACTTAACCAAAAAAAGATTTGAGGAAGGATACAGGCCTTATTTCTCTTTCTGTACTGTAAACATCCTAAAAGCAAGGATTTATAATTCTTTATATTCCTTACATTACCTATCCCAGCAGTATACATGTACTATATGCTTAATACACACTTCCTAAATAAATACAAACAACTTAACTTGAATAGTTGAGTAACCATTTAAAGATTAATATATGTGAGAACACAATGAGCATACCTATAGATGACGCTGAATACAACAGCTGAAGAAGCAACTGCCAGTCAATCAAAAGCTGAAGCCACATTAAGTATCAGCAAGAAGGGAAGGATGACCTCTTCTTCCTAACGCTTTCTCCTGCCCACAGTGTCTTCTGGGCAGTTTTACATTCAGCATTCATGAAGTCTCCTGTTCATCTCTGCCCTTCTTCCCTGTCCCCATGCCTATCCCTTCACTATACTAATTTCCCTAAAAGCCACTGGTGATTGTGTGCAGCAACTGAGTGTCATTAACTTAAGCTGAAAATCAGTATAAATATGGTATTTCAGAACACTTCTTTACTAGATTTCCTTTACTCCACTGCCTGAACAGTGCCTCCCCAGATATTTTTGTTATTGAGATGCTGGGGGACACCTCTTTGCTCTGTGGACACTCAAACCCAATTATTAGGAAAGGGTAGTCTTACAGCAAACAGTCAGCCTCCAACTCTCTGGCTGACGTTTAATTATCTGTCAGGGAACTTATGATTTTAGGCGATTAGAGCAACAGGTTAAAATATGGTACTCAGATTTAACCTACATGTGGACCAGTGAGCACTATTTCATAGCTCTAAACATTCCCTAGGCTGACTGCCACCTAAAAAACACAAGACACTGTTAATAAGATCAGACAAATGAGTGTAGATACATAAATCCATTATTACTACTGAAAAAGCCTGAAACAACTGCCGTGTTAGTGAGTAAAGTGTTGTCTTCAGCATTAATTTAGTGTGGGCCTTTTCCTTTCCAAATCAATTTGGCACATAAAGAAAGAGACAGGAGAGAAAGAAGGCTGCACGGTATTTCTCATCCCTCATTTTCAAAGTATGCAGTTCAGATGACATAGTGGCATACAAATTTCATTCTCTAAGAGTATACCTTTCTCTGGATGCTTCATCCGGGATACCCAGACATATTTCTCGGTCGAACCTTCCTGCACGTCTCAAAGCAGGGTCTAAGGAGTCTGGTCGGTTGGTAGCTCCAATGACTAGGACCCGAGCTGTAGCGGCCACATTATTCAGATCTAATAAGAACCAGGCAGAGGATGACACTTGACATTAAGGATAATAATGTTATCCAAGTTATCAAGCGGTTAGAGAGAAAAGTATTACACAATGACAATTATATATATCAACATAAATAAACTAACATTTATTAAATGCCTAATATGTGAAAGATGTGAGGAAAATACAAACTTTGTCCTCAAGCAGCTCAATCTATTTGAAGCACAGCTAAGTATAAACAAAGCACCGCAGTGAGAAAATGGAAAATATGAACTCAGACTGAGGAATCAGGGAGAACTCAGGGAGCAGGTAACATTCCAGAAACGCTTAAAGGGTAAATAGGCTATTAATAAGCAGATATAGGCTAATGAAATTCTATATGGAAGAAAGAGAATGAGTGAAAGCACAGAGGTACAAACAAGTGTGCCATGTTTAGATGGGGGAGTGGTCCACCATCAGGAGGTCTGGGCAAGACACAGTAGTATGTGTCTCAAACCCACTCATGACACTGCGAGGGGGGAATACAATATAGTCGCCAGCTATGCTGGTTTAATCTAGGTACAGATTTTTATTAATGGACAGAATTAAGAACCTAAAGTGTGTCTTCCACAAGTATTATTTCTCACAACTGAACCAGAGTGGACTAGCAGAGAGTCTGGGGTTTACACGCCAACCCCACGACCCCGCGCTCCCCCACCCCCACCACACAGGTAATGGCTAAGGAAGTCCTCTAATAGTCAAGTCACAGGAAGTTTATAGGACATTCTTTTGCCAACAGAAGCCACGAAAGGTTTTTCTGTTAAGATTTGTGTTTTGGAAAGCTAACTCTAATAATAATTTTGAATGGAGTAAAGAGGAATAAATGCAAGAGTTTGCTGTGATTTGAATACAATAATCAGGTAAAAGATGAGTGAAGGCAGGCATATAGGAAATAATAAAAAGAAAACCCCAAGTTGGAGATAAAATCAAAAGCACTACACAAATGATTCAATGTGAAGGGGGAGGAGAAGGAAGAGACAAAGACAACTCAGTTTGGAAGCTGTTAGCTTAAATATGGAATACAGAAAGGGGGTCAAACAGCAGAAAGGGCCACAGGGGAAGCCAGTGGACCCACTGAGTATGACGGGATGTGGAACAGTTACCTGCAAGTATCTAGCAGGCAGTGGCGAACATGGGTTGGAAGTTTATCAGAAATGAAGGTTAGAGATGTAATATGAAAGTTTTCCAAAGATGAGCTGAACAGGAGATAGCTGGAAGTAGGTAGAGGACAAGAAGAAAAGAAGATCAAGTGTAAAACCTTATGGAATATCTTTCTTCAAAGGATGGGGAAAAGGAGGCAAGTAAGAGAAAGTGGTAGAGAGCGGTCAGAGAACAGGAGGAAAGAGTGTTACTCAAGTCAAGTGTGCTGACAACTACAAGGACAAGGTGATCACAGTATCAAGTGCTCCCAAACCCACTGCTGACACTCACTGGGTGCTTGCCCTGGGCCAGGCACTACTCTAGGTACAGTCCCTTCCACCAGTTAACAACTGTTAAGAGGTGGGTTCAGAGGGGTGAGGGCTAAAAGCACGCCCAAAGATGTGGCCAATGGTAATCGTCAACGACCTTTCTGGGATTAGTTTCAGTGAATGGCAGAGGCAGAGAGACAACCACATGGGTGGGGTTACAGAATAAGACCAAATTAGAAACATTTAGATGGCTTTGGATAAAGAAAATACGCATAAGGTATATCTTTAAGTGAGACAGGAAAGATCTTTAATACTTTTTGAAAACTGAAGAAAAACAATCAGCTAAAAAAAGAGACTCATGCTACAAAAGGAAATCTGTGAACAAGCAGAACTATTATATTTTATAGGTAACAAGGTGACACCCCATAAATGAGGGAGCACCGTGAGTTACAAACCTGCAGTCACAGAAAGACCTTCTTATACCGAACCCTCGCTGCACTAATGCTGGTGCAGAGCCAAAGCTGTTTCCCTGCTAACTCAGGGGTGCTTTCATTCTCACAGCTGGAAACAATGACCAAGGGTCGCAGTCAGCTTCCTTTTCCTAGTTCATGTTACTCAGACACTACAGTCCTGGTGATGAGTTCTGAACACAGCAAGGGTTAGTAACAAAATTCAAAAAGAACAATCATGGAAATCTGTTAAATCTTCAGTAATGAAAAAATCCTTCCCCAGGAAATCAATACTGCGCAACATAGAGGTTGCTTCAAAAGCTTCTAGAAAGATGAATATCAGACCTCAGCTAGGATTGGCCACTCACTACAAGAAAAACTTCATTCCTTTTCTCCCTCTTCTAGAGGATTCGATCTTTTTAAACTGAAGTTATACTAGCCAAAAGAATGAATTTCTGATTATTAAAAAAAAAAATGGAGCTTCAGTTCTTTTTACACAGAGTTAATGAAAAAACTAGTTAACATGTTTCTTGGATAACAGCTCTCATAAATAAAGCATTCATGGATAGGTCATTAACTATACGTGTAAACAAATATATGGATTCTAGCCGATACTTCACCAATGACTCAGTCTGCATCTGGCCCTCAGCCCTCTGTGTATCAGTTTTCTCATAAACAAATGATATTTTTAACACCCTTCGCAGGTCTTAGTAATTAGAATTACGTCTGAGGTTAGTTATTAAAATTAGGTGAAATTAGAATTTTTTAAGTGGTCTTAAATTATCTTGTTACATATTAATTTACTTAAGAGTTTTAACTTACTACAATTTCAGATTTATAAACTCTGAATTGATAAGGTTTTTACAAAATTCTCAAACTGTAGGAAGAAAAATGGCTACAAGTTACAGGTTATTTGGGGAGACAGAAAGAAACAAGCCCCCCAAACAGAGATCCTCTGCAGAATTTATGACTGACATCTCTATCCAAAACTTTATTTCCTGTCCTGTCCCACTCTTGTTCCCGCTCAATACTGAGAAGTAGCAAAGAAAAGAGAGGACTGAGACCAAGCAAGATTCCGCAGGGCTCTCCTGGGTACAAGCCCTTCCATGTCCTCTGCTTCCTGTCTGGTCCTCCCAGAGTTCTAAAAAGTGAAGTCAAGCAGCTAGTAATTAGAACAAGGGGAGTCACAGGAAGGGATATATAGATAACAATCTGTAGGGATCTCTGAGTTGTTCGACAGAAACTAAGACCCTCTACCCAACGGAGCACAGTGACTACATGCCGACCACAAGCACAGAGACCCCAGACTAGCTGATGATTAAGAGTCCCAAAACATCACCATGCCACCAACCAATCAGAAAAATGTCCCAAGAGCTGATCTCACGCACCCTGAAACCCTCATCTCTAACGCTGCCTTTAAAAACCCTTGCCTGAGAGCATCAGGGATTTGGGTCTTTCAAGCATTTGCTACCTATTCTTCTTGCCTGGTGCCCTCCAATAAACACTGTGCTTTCTTTCACCACAACCCAGCATCAGTAAATTGGCTTTGCTGGGCGTCATGCAACTGGAGCAAGTTCAGTTCAGTAATAGGTTGACTACATAAATTGAATTGTTTACTGTCTTCCCTATTCTGGTTTATAAACCTTAAAACACACACAGAGACACACCAAAAACCTCAACTAACAGAACTTTCAGTAATGTTCTAGTAATAAGTAGCCTGTTTAATCCCTATACTTGGTCATTTTTCCACATTTTAGTATCTCTGATATCAGAATGCTTATCCTATCAACATGATAAGCATTATGTCATATTCTGATTAGTGTTGTGTCTTTTTCCTTCTCAGATGTACATAAAATGATGGTATATCTTATGATAACAAATTAGCTTCAATAAAATATGGTAATTCATTGAGGTCTAACAGAAAACAACAAAATTCTGTAAAGCAATTATCCTTCAGTTAAAAAATAAATTAAAAAAATGGTAATTCGGAACATAGGCCTTAAGACATTGCAAGAAAATTTTACATAAGAATAAAACAGCAGAATAAACAACCTACAACCTACCATCACGAGAAATGCAAATTACATACTATTTCAAATTTTCTTATGTACACAAAACAGGCTATCTTCCCGCAGGTAAGACTTAGTTCCAAAAGTTCTATTTGTGCTGATTTCTTTTCTCCAAATTTGTATCCAAAACCATTAAACAAAACTGAAAAACAAATTCCAGATAGGAAGGAATTGCACTATATTTAACAAAGGATTTGTTTCTATAATATATTAAAATATAGTATCCACTCAAATTTTTAAAAATCCAATCAAACAATGGGAAAAGGGTTCTGGAAAGAATATGAAAAGCCAAAAAATACGGAAAGATGATCTATATCAGTAGTAATCAGGGAAATGCAAATTACAACAAACATACCACTTTTCATCCCTCAGACTGTCATAAACTAAAACAATTCAGTGTTGTGAAAATTCTGGAGGAAGGGTGACTGCCTCATAGTACTGGTAAAGACGTAAATGGCAAAGTCTTTTTGGAAGGCAATTTACTATTTCTTATAACAATTTTAAATGTATAATCTTTAACCATTACCTCATCTTAGAAAAATTTATGTGTACCAAAAAGGTCCATTTAAGGATATATCCCTTACAGTTCACTGTAAAGCAAAAATCAAAACAACGTGAATATTCATCAAAATGGAAAGACTTAAGTACAATATAATGAACTTATCCTAAAGGATACCAAGCAGCAATTAAAAAGAGGTAGATGTAAATGGATTAAAGTGGAAACATTTGGGCAGAAGGTGGGAGGGAGGGGACATATGTACACCTATAGTTAATTCACAATGATGTATGACATAAATCAAACCAATATTGTAAACCAATCATCAATTAAAAATAAATATCTTTTAAAAATGGCAACATTTCCAAGATATTATTAAAATACAAAAGAGTATTGAATAGTGTTTATGGTGCAGAGTACTGGAAAAAGCAACACAAGATTTTAGTGGATTTATATACGTGTGTAAATGTGTTAAAAATAAATAGTAAGATATACTCCAAAAATTATTGATATTTTTATGATAAGAAAAAGACTTCTGCTTTGTACTCTAAGTTTTATGCTACCTAAATAGTTCATATCTTCACATCTTACAGTATTTAAGAAAAACATTATCTTAAAGTGAATTCACTGTTTCAAACTCACCATCCATGCAGGTTAGGAGCTGGGCTACAATTCTTCGCTCCATATCTTTTGAAGCAATTTCTCGTTTGGGGGTAATAGCATCAATCTCATCAATAAAGAGGATACACGGTGCACTTGACTGGAAATAAGAATATCACCAAAAAAAATCACAAATGTAAACGTATCCCTTATCCTGGTGTGGTTAAGTATAGACATATTGTTCAATCTTAAAGTTCAGAGACCATTCACCAAAAGAACTATCCTAAAGAAAGCAGTTTACACATATCTTATTGTACTGACTTTCATCAGGAAATGGGGGAAACTGGAAAAAAGGGGTGCTACACCACATGTTTATTAAGTATCAGCTGTTACACATCATACCAGCATAGCACTGGTTCAGAGAGCTAGATAAACACAGAACTAATAACTATTTTTGCCCTTTGTCTCTTTTATCCTCATTCATCATTGTCTTCACCATAAACACAAATGTAGTTACCTGTCTTTCCGCTGTCAAATCAAGCTCATTTTGGAAAACAGGTAACACCTTAAAGAATGTAGGTTTGCTCTGCATAGTACCCTTCCCACCCTCCACTGCATCTTCCGTATGTGTCCACAGCTTTTCTAATGCCAGTCTATGTTTAGCTCACAGGAAACATCCTGACCAGGCAACCTATGAATGATTACAAGAAGGAAGAAATGAACACATTCCCTCTGGAGTCTGACTGGAACCACGACTTTATCCCCTCTCCTTTTTGGAATAAAAGAAGCCTATATTCTAACCCAGCGAGGATGGTTTGAGGGATATTAGTCTATCTTCTTCTCGGTCTGCTGGCTTTCCAAATAAAGTTACTATTCCTTGTCCCAACTACTTGTTAACAATTTATTGACCTGCCACAGCAAGCAATACAGAACTTGGACTAGGTAACAAATTTTGCTACCTTCTTACTATTTAAAAAAACATTTTCAAGTACTGGTAAAATATACTTTATCTTCTCAACTTCGCATTTCAAATGCACTGGCCATCTTCACCAGTCCCAATGTATTTGGGATGAATATGATGACAACATAAAATTAAACTTATCAGTATTTTTTACTTCTTAACCACAGTGATGACTAGTGACTGCTCAAATAAGCATGATGTCATAGCCAGTATTTACACGGCTTTTGCTGTGTGTTAGGCACTACATTAAAAATTTACATGAACCCTTTAATACAATCAACAACTCCATGAGATTTGATCAGTATTATTTGCTAGTAAGGAAACTCACGGTTAGAGTGGTTAAATCTCTTGCCCAAGATTACACAATTAATATGTGGTGGCCTAAGGATCTGAACCTGTTTCTAACTTGAAAGTACATTTAACCATAACACTATACTCAAGATAAAACTTCAGTGGAATACAAATGTCATCTTTCTCAGAGGTTCTTAAGCAGCCAAATTTTAATGAGTTATAATCAGAATAAAATCCAATCTGTAATTTCTCTGGTAACAGAATCATCTTTTCATAGCTTCAGTTTTGCAAACAGAGAAGAGTTTATGCTGGCAAGTCTATGTTTGCTTTTCTAATAATCCCTAAATGTTAAAAATGTTCACACTGCTTACAGGTTATCTGGGCAAACCTAAGTTGCGGAAAGTAAAAGTAAAAAAAAAAAAAAATCACAAGGATAATCTATTTTCAGCATATCGCTATTGGGTATGACAGTCAGAACTTCTCACCAATTATGTTATTTTCAGAGTAAACAGATTATTTTACCCAACAATCGATCAGTTAATCTACTTTAAACATTTAGCCATCATGAGGAAAAAATTACCATGTTTAGAAAAGAATGGCCAGTGAATACGTTTATAAATACCAACCTTAAAGAAAACAAGAACTTCCATGACAACCTGACATTAGCATCATTAGATGACTCACCACAGCTTGTTCAAATAGTTCTCTTAGCTTCTGTTCAGATTCTCCAGACACTCCAGATACAATCTCTGTAGCAGCTACTTTCAGAATTGGAAGATCAAGTTCCTATGCACAAATATATTAAAAAATGACTAAATTTTCAAACTTTCACTTACCTACTTTTTCTTTACTTAGTCCCTCTCTCAAAATTACATTTTTTAAATGACCAATTTGCTGAGGAACATCCTATGTTTTTGTGCTATTCCAATGAAAAACATTACTTAAAAATCTGAAATTTTTTCCAAGCACATTGACTGGATACCTTCTACTTATTTTTACTTTACAGATATCATAAAACTGTTATTATCTCTTCTGAATAAGGGGTCTTGAATCTTAAGAAATATATTTGCCCTTACTTAGAGCTGAGCCAAAACAAATTTATGTTATTTATCTGCTGGATATGAAACAGCAGGCAGTTGTGACACAGTCATTTCCCACACACCCTACTGGTGTTTCTCCCAACAAAGAAACCCGGAGAAATACCCAGTAACAAGTCAGAGGAGGCAGATTCTTAAAGGAAGAGAGACTACCACTGTCCCACCAAAATAACTGGCAACAATCCATCCTAAACCCTACTATTCTTCTATCTGGAAATTTCACTTCCTCAATGATATTCTCTTTAACCCTAATTCTTAACGTGAGTAAAAGCAACATACCAACAGCACATTACACAGCATTCTGCACTTCTTCTGTCTCCCACTCAGTGTAATCATAACCATAAAGCAACATTTATTTGAATGACAGCTTAAAGTGTCTCGCATATTAGATCAAAAAACCCCGTATAGATAAAAACTGAGTTTCTTGTACTTATCACTATATCTCAATGTCTGGCATGCAACAGTCACACAAAAGATTTAACAAATGAATAAATGAGGCAAATTAATCAATTTCTTCTATAAAAATGATTTTCTTTCAAAGTGCACTATTAATGACTGACATAGCGTGCTACTCTTCAAACTAAACTTACCTGGACATTTTGCATTTTACAGTTTCTGAGAAACCTGATGGGGCTAAAATTAAAATTGCTAACTTTTTATTTTGCCAACTGAGTACCTATTATCACCATTTCAGAAACGACACTGTTACACTAAAAAGGATAAAAACATGACTCTGGATGGAAATTCTGAATAAATTTAGTTCTATATAAAATATGATCCTCCAGTTTTATTTTATTGCTCTTAAAAACCACTAGCATAAAAGGAAAGAATAATGACTAAAAACAAGAATTATGGGTTAAAAAAAAATGGGTTTTTTATAGGTATATTATTTTGCTTCCCAACCAACCCTTGCTATATAATTGGATACATTAAAAAAAAAAAATCTCACAAACAGCAGCATGAAAAGAATGAAGAAGGGATCAGTCCTCCTGAGAATACACCAAGTCTGGTTCAAGTTGACCAATGAGAAAAAATAAAAACAAGTAACACCAAAGGAAAAAAGCAAACGAACGTCAGTAAACCTCACCCCAGCAATTGCATGTGCGAGTAACGTCTTCCCACAGCCTGGGGGTCCGTGAAGCAGAACCCCACGTGGGGGCGTGACGCCCAGGTGGTGGTACACCTCTGGGTGACGCATGTGTATGAGCATCTTGCAGACCTCCTGCAGGGAATAAACAGGAATGATGTCCTTCACAGCCCCAAAGAGAATGAACCAACATGGAATGACAGGACCTGTTCTTTGGAGCAGCAACACGCGGTAGACAGGCTTTAGACTTACACCCGAGTTTGAATCCTGTTCTGGTAACTGTCATGAGGCATTAGCAATAACCCCTCTCTATTCCATTTCCAAAGGGTAATAATACCTACCCTAATGTATAGTAACTAGCATAGTAGCTGAAACAGAATAAACACAAAAAAAGACTAACCATTACAACTTTTAAAGCACTACTCCGGATACAGCAAGTATGTTATGCACACTGTAACTAAAATGGTGAAAAAACTGAAGATGTGTTTCTTGTATCCCTCATGACCCTGAAGGGGACAAGTCAGGCTTGCCCTTCTCACCTTCCTGGCCTCCTTTTCTATACTCAGTTCCTATTAGAGACAAAGAGGAAGGCCTTATTTGAATACCTGATTGGCAATATACCCATGTGAGGTAGGAATTCTGAATCTGAACTAACTTTTAATGTCGAATCATTGCCGCCAACGTCTTCGAACTTCACGCTGGAGATCTGTAATTCTAGCCCCTTGGCTTTAGCTGGTGAACAAAAAAGGTGGAAAGATCAGTGATTCAGTAGTGACTGGGAACGATACTGAATAATCTTTACATAAACAAAGGTCCATTAGATACTGAAATATTTTCTAGTAAATGTCTCTACACACAGGAGGTTCCCCAGACCAAACAGCTTGGAATCACGATGTCTTGCTCAGAGCAAATACAGCCGCCGCCACCCACAAGACTTCCATCTCACCTTTCTTCTGCAGGACAGCTTCTATTTCCCCATCTACTTCCTGAAGATCTCCTTTCTTCTTTTTGCCTTCTTTGCTGTTTAGCTTGCCTTTTCTTTTTTTGTTACTCTCCAGAAGAGAAGAATCTTTTGAATGCTTGGAAAAAAAAAATTAAATGTGTCACACTTGAAATTAGGCCATTTAAAAAAAAGGGGGGGGGAGGGCATTACTAAAAAAATAAATAAATAAAAATACATTCCAGCCCCGGTACTTTCACCCGTTAGCTATTCCCAACATTTTAGCTTAAGGGTGACCTCTGCTGGGGATGTCCTTTTCCACAAGCTTAATGCTCAGTTTACTTCCTAACACCTGAAAAATCTCCTTTCCAGATTCTTCTACTTAGAATTAATCTCTTCTTCACACTCTCAGAACACTGAGTTTGCAACTGTGGCAGAGCTTGTAAATGAGTGGCTCACCTGTCTATGTCATTTCTTCCTCACTGAGTTGTGTGCTTCTGGAGTTAAGATAATAGCATTCATCTTTTATTTCTCACTGAGCCTTTTACGTAGTTGGTATTCATCTGTTGTCTGATCTATCATTAAATTAAATATGACTAGAATGCTGCTTTGACAGCCAGACTTTTCAACATAAAAGTCAAGCTTTGTCCTTGATCTTGCCAGCAATAATAATGTTCTTTAAAGACAAAGTAAATAGATGTGGAAAAGGTCTATTAATAATTCAAAAGCAGAGGGGAGACGCTTCACGAAATCAAAGAGCTTGAAAAGCACTTAGAATGGCATCACCTGAGAGAAACATAATACCATCCACATAAGCAATTTTAAATACTCTAGCTGTCACTGTTTAGTTGCTAAGTCCTGCCCGACTCTTTTATGACCCCACGGGCTATAGCCCACCAGGCTCCTCTGTCCATGGGATTTTCTGGGCAAGAATACTGGAGTGGGTTGTCATTTCCTACTCCAGGGGATCTTCCCGACCAAGGGATTAAACCCATGTCTTCTGCATTGGCAAACATTTTCTTAGCCACTGTACCACCTGGGAAGCCCAAATATTCTAGTAGCCACATTTAAAAAAGAAAAAAAAGTGAAAGTTAAGAAAATACTGTTTTATTTAGCCAAATATATTCAAAACAGTATCAACATACAGTCAGCTTAAGAATTACTAATAAAACGTTTTACATTGTTTTTACATAAGTTTTCAAAATCCAGTGGATACTTTATATCTACTGTACATCTTAATTCAGACACTAAATTTTCATGGGAAATACTTGATGTGTTTATACTTTATAAAATCTATAGCTGAAGAAGTATATTCACATACCCAAGTTATTTAAAATATACATAGAAGTTTTCTAATAACTAAACTGATAGTTTTTACATTTAAATTAAAAATTCCGTTCCTCATTAGCACTAGCCACATTTCTGCAGCTCAACAGACACAGTAGCTAGCATTTCCCATACCAGACAGCGAGACCCAAGCAGCCACTTGTGCTGGACCGCAAGCAGCCACTCTACTGGGAGACAGATTATCTTAAACCTCCTCTCTGCCAAGCATTAAAAGAATCAGGTAAGAACGATGTCAACTGTGCTCATTTTGCAATAGTCCATCAAGCTTTATTTTTCTTTATATGTGGTATAATCCAATTTAAAAAGATAAAAAAAGGGACTTCCCTGGTCATCCAGTGGCTGAGACTCCTTGCTCCCAACACAGGAGGCTTGGGTTTGATCCCTGATCAGGAAACTAGATCCCACATGCTACAACTAAGAGTTTGCATGCTGCAACTGAGACCCAAAACAACTAAATTAATTTTTTTAATAAAAAAAATTTTTTAAGTGCCTATTTATTTTATCCATTTCCATAGTATATCTATTTATGTTGGATCCCTCAAAGCATCATCTGAAACTGACAATAAACCACACAGATATTTTAGCAGCTACCCTCCCTTCTGTCTACAATCATCAATTTTCTGTGATGCACACCAGAAGTAGTTACTCCTTAACTAATAAAAACAACTCAGGAAGTTTATTAGGCACTAATTTACAAACTAACAACTTCACGCTAGACATATTTTAGCCAGGGAAACATTAGACAAAGTCCCTCCTCCCTTGGAGTTGCCTTTCTTATACAACAACCCAAAAACAATTGCACAAAGAGTCATTTTAAATACTTAAAATATAGTGATTGTTTTTAAATACTTGAAAAAAGTAGGGTTAGGAAACAGAATATTCAACAAAGTAGGGTTAGGAAACAGAATATTCAACAATGTGCTATTTTACATGTCCAGGAAGGCCCCTCTGAGAAGATCACAAGTGAAACAAGATGTGAAGAAATGATGGAGAGACTTCCCTGGTGGTCCAGGGGTGAAGACTCCCAACAGAGAAGCACAGTTTGATCGATCCCTGGCGAGGGAACTAGGACCCCCCCATGCTGCACTGTGCAGCCAAGAATAAGAATCAATTTAAAAATTAAAAGAAGAAATGATAGAGTGGGCCACAGGAATCTCTGGAAAGATGTTCCAAACAGAAAGTACAAGTGTGACTGTCCCAAATGAGGGAAGGGTCAGCATATTCTAGAAACAGCAGGAAGCCCAGCTGTGGCTGAGGCCAAACTGGGAGGTGGGAGAGGAGGGGAGCAGGAGGTAAGATTAAGGAGACAGCAGGGAGCCAAGTCAGGCAGGGCTGCCAACTGCGAGATCTCTGACTGAATACTGAAGGAAGCCACTGGAGGGTTTTTGATAAAAGAATGACAATCATCAGACTTAACTCGTTAAAAAGATATCTCTATGTGAAGAATAAACCAGGGGATCAAACACAGAAGCAGTTGAAGGTTATTTCAATAGTTAAGGGAAGAAAGAGTAAAGCTCGGACCAGGATGAAAATGATGACCATAATGGGAAGTGAGCAAATTCTATCTCAAGTTTCTAAGTCTTACAAAACACAAGAATCTACTTGGTATTACATTCAATGAAAAGGGTGTAATGTAGTCCAACGACATGAGGCTAAAATGCCACCATAAAAAATACCTCTATCTCAGAGATCGGCTCCTTATCATCACACTTCTCATCTGATACATCTGAGAAAAAATTGTCCTTCTTTCCACCCGGGGTTTTGTCAATAAACCATCCTCCTTCAGAACCTCCGGTAGGGGTCTTCGAAGAAACAGAGCCTGTCCTGGAAGTTATCCGTGGTGATGAAGTAATGCTTTCTTTTTGCTCCATCTCAGGAATACTTGAAACAGAATTGGGATTTCCTTTCCGATACAAGGAAAGCAGGGAACTGTTCATATGATTTGCTGACTGGCAGAAACATGATTTTGGCATAAGTTACTCAATAGCTACTCATGAAAGTTTGATTACCTGTACTAAGAAGTTTTCTACACTTTCTTCTCAATATCTTTTCCCAAAACAACTACAGACAGAAAATACAGGTGCTCACAATACAATACTTCACAAACATTTACTATCCAAAAAAGATGTAACCCCTCCATTCCAAGTTAATGTACAAATTTATAACTGGCAAATAAAACTAAATAAGAAAGGTTGTTTTTAAAACATAGAAGTATGAAAATGAGCTGTAGGCTATTACTATCGTATCAATTCAACTAGATCAAGTATAACCATATCATCATGACTTTTCTGGCCTTTCTCTTCCCTTCTTTTCCCCTGTGTAACAGGCTACACACACAAATACTAGAAGGATGGCCAATATAGGAGTTCAATGCTCCACACAGAAATATTCAAGTATTTACTGGTGAAGATGTTCAGAGTCTTTTACTCTACTCCTTACTGATCTTTTCTAAGGAGGATTCAAAATGATTTTCTAAAAATCACACTTGGTTCATTAAATATCTGGCTTACCTGTGGGTCTGGGTAATCTTCCATACTTGAATCATCAGAATAGCTTTCAGTATACCTCAGGAGAAAGAAGAAAAGAAATGTAAGTGATTTTCTCCCACATCCTAAAAAAAATACTACCCAAAATGAAAATACACTGAGGCAAAACACTATGGTGGTAAAGAATCTAGGCTTTGGAAATGTGTATTCAAAATACAGCCTAAAAAAAAAAAAATCCATCTTCATCAGATACTAGCTTTGTAACCTGAGCCTCAGCTTCCTTATCTATAAAATGGAGATTATAAATGATGTCTATCTCACTGGCTTATCAGATTTCCAGATGGCACAGTGGTAAAGAATCTGCCTGCCAATGCAGGAGATAGAAGAGACACAGGTTCGATCCCTGGGTTGGGAAGATCCCCTGGAGGAGGGCATGGCAACCCACTCCAGTATTCTTGCCTGGAGAATCCCCTGGACAGAGGAGCCTGGTGGGCTACAGTCCATGGGGTTGCAAAAAGTCAGACACCACTGAGCACGTACACACTGGCTTATCAGATGATTAAATAAAAGCTTTAAAAAAACTGTTTCGTCCTACAATTCATGCTCTACAAAATTAATTATAAAGAGTTAAATGAAATACCACAGATAAAAGGAAAAAGTATAGGTAATTATTCTACATACTCTTGTGATAGTGGTCTAAGTATATTGACATAAAGCATAAAAGAACAGATTGAAAGATATGATTAGGTAAAGATGTATAATTTTTCTAATTAAAAGACACTATAAACAAAAATAAAATGCAAATGGCAAACTATGACAAGCATTTGTAATACATATAAAAAGAGATACTATTTTACACAAAGAGCTCTGACAATAAGAAAAATTCAAATAGATCTCAAATGAAAAACAAAATTCATAAACAAGCAATTCACAAATAAAACACAAAAATGATAAAAAAAAATCTAACTTTGTTAGTCGTCAAAATATTACAAGTGAAAATAACACAATCAACTTTTTGCCTATAAAACTGGAAAAGATAAAACAATAGTATATTTAAGTGGAACTGCAAGCATGTTGAGAAATGCACTCTTTATACAAAACTGTTGGGAATACAAAGCAAGGAAACTTTTTTGGATGGCAACTCCATATGTACCAGAAATCTCAAAAATACAAATCTTTTTGATCCTAGAACTAGTTTCAGGATTTCAACATTATGAAAGAAATCTGTACAAAGATATATACACTAAAGGAATATTTATTACATATACAATAGTACAAAAATGGAAACAACTATATGTCCACAAATATGGAACTAATTATAAGAACTATGGTAAAGCCAAATGAAAAAGGAGCAGCTATAAAAAGAATGAAAAGGAGTTATCATCCATAGATCCTACAGTTTATCAAAGGAGAACAAAAGAGTATCTGGAAAATTTTTATGTCAATAAATGCCATAAATTTTCAGTGCCAAAATGCCAAAATAGGTGAAATGAACAAATTTTTTTAAAAGTACAATTTACCAATGCTGATGTAAGGGAAAAAAAGGGGGACAAGACCTATGTCTACCCAAATTAAATGTTATCAAACTCCTATCCACAAAAAAGACTCCAGGCCCAGATGAACTCTGGATGAATTGTAAGAAACGTTCCAGAACAAAATAACAACATTATACAAACTTCTTCATAAACTAAAGACCAAAAAAACCACACACTTTCCAACTAATATTATAAGGCCAGTGTAATAAAAGTCTGAAGAGGTTAGATAAGTATTCTGCTGGAATTCATACCAAAACCTGACAAAGAGCAAAAAAACAAAGAAAAATTCACATCAATGTGAATACAGATGTAAACATCTACAGAAAAAGATTAGCAAATAGAATTTAAAAATATATAAATAAGATAATGTATTAGGACTAACCAGGGTTTGTGGCAGAAATGCAAGATTGGCTTACCACTCAAAAATCAATAAACTTCACCAGATTCATAAAATAAAGGGAGAAAGCCAATAACAAAACCCTTAAATATACACATAAAAAGCATTTGACGAATGTTACACCTATTCACAATGAAAACTTCCAGCAAACTAGGAATATTAGGAAACTTTCTCAATCTGATAAAGAACACCTTTTTAAAAAACCTACAGCTAACATACAGTTTGTTGCTTAGTCACAAAGTCATGTTCAACTCTTTGCAACTCCATGGACAGTAGCCCACCAGGCTCCTCTGTCCTTGGGATTCCCCAGGCAAGAACACTGGAGTGGGTTGTCATTTCCTTTACAGGCTATCTAAAGTTAAAGCCTGACCATACCAAATGTTGGTAACACGTAGAACTCTCATATGGTAAAAGAGGAACTCTCACATACTGCTGATGCAAAGGTAAAATAATACAAACACTCTTGAAAAGACTCTGGCAGTCTCTTATAAAAGTTAAATATGCATTTACCATATGACTCAGCTATTCTGATTCCAGTATTAAGAAATGAAAACACTCTCCACAAAAATGCCAGTACATAGGTGATCATAGCAGTTTTATTTGTAAAAACCAAAAAACGAAAAAAACTCAACTGTTTGTTAATATGTAAGCAGACTTTAAAAAATAGTGGTATATACATACATATATAGAGAGCAATAAAAAGCAATGGAATTTTGATGCACACAACACTGATAAATCTCAAACTCATTATCCTGAAAGAAAGAATCTAAATTTTTCAAGTATTAATGCATACTGTGCAATTCCATTTATACAGTTTCTAGAAAATATAAACATATAGCAACAGAAAGCAAATCAAAGGCTACCTTAGAATAGGAATGGAAGGAAAAATAAACTGCAAATGGGTGCAAGAAAATCTGTGAAGTTGATGGATATGCTTAGTATCTTGCTTAGGGTAATGGTTTAATGAGTATATACATATGTCAAAACTCAATACACTGTACACTTTAAAAATGTACCATTAATTGTATGTTAATTATACTGCAATAAAGTCAGAAGAGTCAACAATATTACTTCTTAAACAAAAAATCAATTGACATCTTTTTATATACCTAGCATTGTATTAGGACAGAGAAAAACAAAGCTAAGGAGAAAGTTCTGTGAGTAACACAAATAATCTCATATGCTATGATAGAAACACTATATTAAGTATCTATAACTAGGAGTTAAGGAAAGGCTGAGAAAAGAGTCAAAAAAGGCTTGAAAGGCAAGAAAATAACCTTTTGAGAAGGCTGACTCTTGAAAGTTGAGTGAAAGTTCATGAAGGGGAAATGAACACTCCAGCTACAGAAAACCGCCCACACAAAGGCACAAAGAAGAATCCAGCCTCTCTGAGGAACAGGGAGTATTCAGTATGTCTGAAATAAGTCTGGAGAGGTTAGGTAAGTATTCGGCAGGAACTTAAATCGGCAATGAAGAGCCAAGTTATCCTACTTGGAAGTTTTACAAGTAGGAAAGTAACATGACTGGGTTAATTTTAGAAAAACCCTCCACTCCGTAACCCTTACTCATTATCATCTTCACCGTGTCTTGCTCTTTTGGCCAGATGTTCATCTTCTAATTCTGCTAGATCCTTGTGTTCTTTCTCACTACTAATTATGTGAAAGACTGAAACAAAAAGAAAATGCCATGAGCTAAAATAATTCTATGACTTCATTAACAATTCAGCTCTAACACTAAAAGACTCACCTTTTTCCACCTGAATCCTAAAGGCATTTCTTTTCCTTCGACCATAGTCTATACTGAAAAACATAATAAGAAGTTTAGTACCATGGTATCCACCAATATTTTCCCATTAAGCTCAATCTAAATTGAGAACATAAACTTACATATATATATAATTATGTCACTATACTTACATGTACCATAAACCTATTTTCAAACAAATTCTATGTTTATATTTTTCAGTTCAGTTCAGTTCAGTCGCTCAGTCATGTTCGACTCTTTGCAACCCCATGAATCACAGCACGTCGGGCCTCCCTGTCCGTCATCAACTCCCGGAGTCTACCCAAACCGATGTCCATTGAGTCAGTGATGCCATCCAGCCATCTCATCCTCTGTCAGCCCCTTCTCCTCCTGCCCCCGATCCTTCCCAGCATTAGGTCTTTTCAAATGAGTCAACTCTTTGCATGAGGTAGCCAAAGTATTGGAGTTTCAGCTTCAACATCAGACCTTTCAGTAAACACCCAGGACGGATCTCCTTTAGGATGGACTGGTTGGATCTCCTTGCAGTCCAAGGGACTCTCAAGAGTCTTCTCCAACACCACAGTTCAAAAGCATCAATTCTTCAGCACTCAGCTTTCTTCACCGTCCAACTCTCACATCCATACATGACTACTGGAAAAACCATAGCCTTGACTAGACAGACCTTTGTTGGCAAAGTAATGTCACTGCTTTTTAACATGCTATCTAGGTTAGTCATAATCTTCCTTCCAAGGAGTAAGCGTCTTTTAATTTCATGGCTTCAATCACCATCTGCAGTGATTTTGGAGCCCTAAAAAATAAAGTCTGACACTGTTTCCACTGTTTCCCCATCTATTTGCCATGAAGTGATGGGACCAGATGCCATGATCTTAGTTTTCTGAAGGTTGAGCTTTAAGCTAATTTTTTCACTCTCCTCTTCCACTTTTATCAAGAGGCTCTTAGTTCCTCTTCACTTTCTGCCATAAGGGTGGTGTCATGTGCATATTTGAGGTTATTGATATTTCTCCTGGCAATCTTTAATTCCAGATTGTGCTTCCTCCAGCCCAACATTTCTCATGATGTACTCTGCATATAAATTAAATAAGCAAGGTGACAAAAATACAGACTTGACGTACTCCTTTTCCTAGTTGGAACCAGTCAGTTCCATGACCAGCTTTAATGGTTGCTTCCTGATCTGCATCCAGATTTCTCAGAAGGCAGGTCAGATGGTCTGGTATTCCCTCCCATCTCTTTCAGAATTTTCCAGTTTATTGTGATCCATACAGTCAAAGGCTTTGGCATAGTCAATAAAGAAGAAATAGATGTTTTTCTGGAACTCTCTTGCTCTTTCAACGATCCAGCGGATGTTGGCAATTTGATCTCTGGTTCCTCTGACATTTCTTACACCAGCTTGAACATCTGGAAGTTCACGGTCCATGTATTGCTGAAGCCTGGCTTGGAGAATTTTGAGCATTACTTTACTAGCATGTGAGATGAGTGCAATTGTGCGCTAGTTCAAGCATTCTTTGGCATTGCCCTTCTTAGGGATTGGAATGAAAACTGACCTTTTTCCAGTCCTGCGGCCACTGCTGAGTTTTCCAAATTTGCTAACATATTGAGTGTAGCACTTTCACAGCATCATCTTTCAGGATTTGAAATAGCTCAACTGGAGTTCCATCACCTTTACTAGCTTTGTTCATAGTGATGCTTCCTAAGGCCCACTTGACTTCACATTCTAGGATGTCTGGCTCTAGGTGAGTGATCACACCATCGTGATTATCTGGGTCGTGAAGATATTTTTTGTACAGTTCTTCTGTGTATTCTTGCCACCTCTTCTTAATATCTTCTGCTTCTGTTAGGTCCATACCATTTCTGTCCTTTATCAAGCCCATCTTTGCATGGAATGTTCCCCTGGTATCTCTAACTTTCTTGAAGAGATCTCTAGTCTTTCAGTCTGTTGTTTTCCTCTATTTCTTTGCACTGATCTCTGAGGAAGGCTTTCTTATCTCTCCTTGCTATTCTCTGGAACTCTGCATTCAGATGGGAATCTTTCCTTTTCGCTTCTCTTCTTCTCACAGCTATTTGTAAGGCCTCCTCAGACAGCCATTTTGCTTTTTTGCATTTCTTCTGCATTTATGTTTTTACTACTCTAATTTCCCTTGACTAGAAATAGGGTTATAGCGGCAGCAAAGTTGCCAGCTTATACTGAAGAAGACAGAGGAGGGATGAAATGAAGAAAAGCTACTGGACTTCTTGGATCCCACAAGATAAGCCAAAAGAACAACGCAGCTGTGAACATGTGTTACTTTTCAAAGAAAGGAAAGGCGGCTCCAAGGGAACCTCCAAAGTTGGTAGGGCTGCCACTGACACCAGCAGGCACAGGCCCAGGCAGAGGCACTGTCTCTCGCTTGGTTCCAAATAGCAGGGCAGTCATTCTAGTGAGCCCAGAGACAGAGCACTGAGTAAAAAACAATTACTCTTAAAATGTAGTGAATCTGCCTTGCCAGGTATGGCACTTGCTTGAGACCTGACCCCTTTCTTCTTCCCAGTTTCTCCTTTTGGAATGAGAATGTTTATCCTATGCCTGTCCCATCATATTTAGGAAACAGGTTAAGTTGTTGTCTGACTTCCCAAGTTCACAGCTGGACAGGAATTTTGCCTCAGGAGGAACTATACCTCCAGCCAGAGCCATGCATCCACGTTAGTCACTCAGTCGTGTCTGACTCTTTGCGACTGTAACCCACCAGGTTCCTCTGTCCATGGAATTCTCCAGACAAGAATACTGGAGTGAGCTGCCATTTCCTTCTCCAAGTCACACTTATACTTGAGTTAAATGATATTCAGATGAGATTTTGGATTCAGAGTTGATGCTGAAATTGGTGAAGAACTTCTGGGACTGCTGGGATGGACAGAGTATATTTGCAAACAATGAAGGCATGAATTTTGGGGGGCAAAAGGGCAGTGTTAGGAGCTGAACTATGTCCCTCTAAAATTCATAATGTTTAAGTCCTAATCCTCAGTACCTCAGGATGTACCTGTTTTTGGAGATATGGCTTTTAAAGATGCAACTAAAGGGAGAGAGGTTGGCGGGGGGGAGGAGGTTTCAGGATGGGAGGGACACATGCATACCTGTGGTGGATTCATGTTGATGTACGGAAAAAACCATCACAATACTATAAACTAATTATCCTTCAATTAAAATAAATTAATTTAAGTAAATAGACACATTAAAAAAAAAAGTAACTAAAGGGAGGTCCCTTTTCCCTATTAGGTCTAGTGGTTAAGACTCTGCACTGCCAATGCAGGGGGCATAGGTTTGATCCCTGGTCAGGAATAAGATCCCACATGGCATGTGGTATGGTCAAAAGATAAAAGAGGTAACTAAAGTAAAATGAAGTCATATGGGTGGGCCTTAATCCAGTATGACCAGTGTCTTCTTAAGAATCAGAGATGATACAGACGCACACAGAAGGAAGACCAAGTAGAGACACAAGGAGAAGACAGCCATCTGCAAGTCAGGAAGAGACCTCAAAAATAAATCAATCCTGACAACTCCTAGATCATGAACTTGTAGCCTCCACAACATTAAGGAATACAATTTCTGTTGTTTAAGCCACCTAGTGTATGATGCTTTTTGATGGCAGCCTTAGCAAACTAATATACAGACTAAGGGAGAGAAGAAACACAAACATACAAAGCAGGGATAATTAAAGAGGTAAGATATCAGAAAACCTGGAATTAAGGCACAAAAGAAGGATTTAATCTTTAGCGCAAGACTACATGAATAACACATTTTTAAATAGTCAGGAAGCTGAAGGAGATCATGCATAATGGTTTTAATTTTTTAGTGAAGAAAAGAAATAATCCTACTGACCAGTGAGTAAGATGCTGAAATCTAAGGAGCCATTTTCATTAACAACAAGGGCAGCTCCTTGCACACTACTGGTGCTTGATAAATGCTTGTATAAATGAACTGAGTTCTAAACCTGTGGATTGGTGAACTAAAGCTAGCAGCTGTAAATATCAGCTGGAAATTTAGGCAGGATAGAAATTTAAAAAATGGTTGGAAAGGGGCTTACATGGCGGCTCAGTGGTAAAGAATCTCCTGCCAATGCAGGTGACATGGGTTTGAATCCTGGTGCAGGAAGATCCCTGGGCTGCAGGACAACTAAGCCCATGTGCCTCAACTACCGAGCCTGTACTCTAGAGCCCAGGAGCAACAACTACTGAGCCCAAACGCTCTAGAGCATATGGCACAAGAGGAGCCACCGCAATGAGAAGCCCAAGTACCATAACTAGAGTAGTTCCCGACGGCCACTGGAGGAAAGCCCTCGCAGCACAAAGACCCAGCAAAGTCATATAAATAAATAAATCTTGGGGAAAAAAAATGGTAGGAAAGAAAAGCAAAAATCTGGAGACTACATTTCTTTACCTGTACATTCTTTGTAAATCAGATGCTAAGACTCCAGTGTCCACATATTTGCCACATCTGTTGCTGGTTAGGTACTAAAACAGAAAACACAATAAATACAACACAATAGTTCAAACTCAGTGATTGTAATCAACAACTAAGTGATTGAAGTATTTGAACATGTTAGACTTTAATGTAAACTCTTCATTAATAAAGTATGCTAGAAACATAAATAAAAATCACCAGATAATTGCCAAGTCAGAATCAAAGAATTTAATTAACATTATTAATCACTATGGCAAAGCAATAGCAATAACCAGAATGGCTATAAGGCAGTAGGTGAGAGCTTATTATATCCTAGATTCCCAAACATACTACAACAAAGCACTGAACTCTTAAGAACACTAGGGATATTTTAAATTTGAAGGAACACAATAATATTTGATCTGTCCATCTGCAGGAACTACATGTGACCCTCGAACAACATGGGTTTGAACTGCACCAGTCCAATTATAACAGCTTTTTTCAATAAATACATTTTACAGTACTACATGAGCCAGGGCTGGTTGAATATGCCAATACAGAACCACAAATATAAAAAGCCAACTGCAGCTACACACAGATTTTCAAATGAATGGGGTTGGAGGGAGAGGGGGATGTTGGCATCCCAACCCTCAAATTGTTCAAGGGTCAACTGTACTAGCCTGAGACAATTCATGGTTTCAATATCAAAGCACCTTCTGATGATGTCATATCTTTGCAAAACTGGGTTTCCAGCATTTGCTATAGTAAAAATCAAGGTGGAACAGGAAATGAGTAGCTGGGTCAATCTGATCACAAACTATGAGAAGTTATGCTGTGCCCAAAAGGCACACAAATTTCACCAGTAAATAACTGTGATTATTTAAGAATGAAATATTGGGTCAGCCAAAATAAAAAACCTGAATGGACTTTTTGGTCAACCCAATACAAACGTATTAGGGCCTGGGCTTCCCTGGTGGCTCAGCTGGTAAAGAACCCATCTGCAATGCAGGAGACCTGGGTTCGATCCCTGGGTTGAGAAGATCCCCTGGAGAAGGAAAAGGCTACCCACTCCAGTATTCTGGCCTGGAGAATTCCATGGACTATACAGTCCACAGGGTCATGAAGAGTCGGACATGACTGAGCGACTTTCACTGACTGACTTTGGGACCTAGAAACAACATGAAAAAAAACTACTAAGAAACTAAGGGCCTGGTAAACCTGTTCTAGGGGCCTTTTACACAGTCTCTCTTTTAGTGCTCACAATGCTATGAGGTAGATGTTACTCTCCCCGTTTTATTTATTTTTTAAAAAGTATTTATTTATTGGCTGTGCTGGGTCTTCGTTGCAGCACGGGCTTCTCATTGCAGTGGCTTCTCCTGCTGCACAACAGGGGCTCTAGGATGCACAAGCTTCAGGAGTTGCGGCTCCCAGCCCTAGAGCACAGCCTCAGTAGTTGTGGTGCATGGGCTCAGTTACTCCAGGGCATGTGGGATCTTCCTGGATCAGGGATGGAACCGTGTCTCCCGTATTGGCAGGCGGATTCTTTACCACTGAGTAACAAGCGAAGCCCTCTCCCCTGATCTGCAGCTTTAAAACCTTACTTACTTGCTTACCACCCCATAAGTGACAGGGCCAGATTTCAAACCTAAAATGTTTAGTGATCAACTCCCAAGTTTCAATACTGGTTAATTATCTAGTCTAGGTTCCCCACTTCATACAGCAATTTCTTCTTTTTTTTTGCTTTTTATTTTTTTAATTTTCTTTACTTTATTGTGTTGGTTTTGCCATACAATGACATGAAACTGCCATGGGTTTACATATGCTCCCCTTCCAGAACCCCATACAGCAATTTCTTCTTAAGGATCCCTAACACATGAGAACTGTCTCTGCATAAATGCTTCCAATGGCAAGAGACTAGGTGTCCAAAGCTGCAGTTTCAATTAACTGTTCCCTTTTCTGGACTCCTATAGCATGGTGTCATTTACCACATGACACATATACATCTCAAACCCACTGCAAATCAAAATGCGACAGGACTAAAACCACTTTAATCTGCTAAGTTTTAGAGTAATCTGTCATACAGCAATAGATTAACGTGCTAGTTAAAAGGAGGCAAGTGTACTACTTGAAAGATGTCTAAAACATATTGCTAAACGAAACAAACAAGCAGCAGAAGAGATGCAGATGAGCCTGTGAGTGTGATTAAAAAAAAAATACATCCATAAGTGCATATATGCATACAAAATTGTAAGACAGGTGCAACAGAAACTCTCTATGATTACTCAGGCAGAAGTGGAGTGGAGATGAAAAGAATTCTTTCTTCTCATTTAATACCCTCCAGTTCCCTTGATTTTAAACCATATGAACCTATTGCTCTTATTTTTTTAATTACTATTTATTTGACTGTGCCAGGTCTTAGTTGTGGCACACAGTATCCCTGGTCTTCCACAGTTCCCCTGATCAGGGTTCAAACCCAGGTTCCCTGCATTGGAAGCATGGAGTCTCAACCACCAGACCACCAGGGAAGTTCCTTTATTACCTTTATAATGAACCATTGTAAGAGGTAAAAGCAAGAGAGGAAACCTGCTAATGTCAAACACTGCAAAGCAGTCAAGCGTGGCATAGACTGAGAAGAGGCCACTGGATTTAGCCATTAGGAATCACTGCTGGAGATCTGAATAAACTGAAGCAGCAAATTGTGCAAACATTCAGAGGAATAACAATTAAGTGAGTAAACTGCAAAAACAAAAGTCCTGTGCCCAGGAAGTTTGAGAAAGTCTGTGTGGATAGGACCGTGCAATCAAGGGAGGTTACAAAATGGGGAAAAAGCAAGAGACAAAAAGACAGACGGGGCCAAAATACACAGGGCTATTTAGGTTGGATTTTACTCTAGATGTCTGAAAGTCCACAGAACAGTTTTGAGTAGGACCCTGGCACACTCCAATTTTCCCTTTAAAATGATTTCCCTGGCTGCTCTGTGTAGAACAGACTAAGTAAAACCAGAAACAGTGAGATCAGTTAGGAGGCATTTCAGCAGTCTAAAGGGAGTGTGGTTTGGACTAGGATGTTAGAAAGAAAGTCAAAGTCTCTCAGTCTTGTCTGACTCTTTGCAATCCCATGTACTGTAGTCCATGAAATTCTCCAGGCCAGAATACTGAAGCGGGTAGCCTTGCCCTTCTCCAGGGGATCTTCCCAAGCCAGGGACTGAGCCTAGGTCTCCCACACTGCAGGCGGATTCTTTACCAGCTGAGCCACAAGGGAAGCCCAAGAATACTGGAGTGGGTAGCCTATCCCTTCTCCAGCAGATCTCCCAGACCCAGGAATCGAACCGGGGTCTCCTGCATTGCAGTCGGATTCTTTTCCAACTGAGTTATCAGGGAAGCCTAAGTGATTAGGTTTGAAGTATATTTTGAAGGTAAAGCCAAATAGGTCACTGATTAATTGGTTAAGGAAGCAAGAGTTCAGAATGATTCTTAAGGTTTTGGGCCTTAACAAATGGATGGATGGTGCAATGTCATTTACTCAAATAAAAAACACAAAGAAAGGAACAGTTTGGAGATGATCAATTCTCTAACCTGAAATCCTATAAGATACTCATGAGGAGATGTTGAGTAGGCAGCTCGATATATCAATCTGGAATTTAAGATAAAATTGGCACTGGATTATAATATAAATTTTGAAGTCATGATGGATGTATAATATTTAAAGGTACTATACTGGATAAGATCACCTAGAAGTGTGCATAGATAGAAGATAAAGAGGAGATAAGAGCACAGGTCCTCAAGGCACTTCCAACATTTAAAGGTGACAGGAAGAAACAGATTCAAAAAACCAGACGATATAGAAACTGGAAGGGTACAAGCACAAAGTGAGACTATAGCTCTTAAAGTCTCTCCCTCCTTCTAACTGAGTGCTTAATAATCTAAATGTCCAAGGCATTTACCACACAATGCATTCCACTTACGATTATGAATACGAAAAAAAACGGCAAGTGCCCGTTATAAATTAAGATTCAGAGTACTTTACTGGTGTCCGAACCTGACTCCAAGTTTCCTAAGATAGGAAGTTAACGTATTCTTTATGACCTCGAGAGCAATTCGTCCCTACAAGGTTTCTAGGAATATTCCCTTCCCAGCTTCACAAGACAGGAAGTTTTAAACCCAAACTCCTCCTCCACTCTCTTCACGGATCTGCACAGAGGTCAGGCAGGCCCTCATCAAGCCGCAGCCTCTCACGGTCTTGGGCTGCGCCTTAAAACTCGACCGCGCAGTGAGGAGGAAAATGCTTGAACCACCCGCGAAGACGGGGAGTCGTCAACAGCTCCACGCTCGAATGCAGACTGGCGCTGGCGGCAAGTCAGTGCCATCTGCAAGCCTTCCCCCTCCTCCCAACTCCGGCGAGAAAGGGCCTCTGGAAATCCTGAGCAGCGCGGACCACTCTAAGGGCTGGCCGTGCGGGATACACACCTGGATGACGCGCTGCTTCAGCTTATTATCCACGAACCTCGCGGGCCTGGGCTTCATTGCAGCTCCCTCGGCTGCTGCAGCACGGGCGTCACGTGGACCGGGGGCCTGCCTGAGGCTGCCCACGGCGATTGCCGGGCCAGCTGCCCACGGAAATGCGCCGCAGCCGGCCTAGCCCATGCCGTCCCCTTCTGGACTTTTGTACTGCGACTAAAGGGGAAAAATCACCAGAACACGAAGAAGATTTGAGAGCAGAAGGTAGTTTTTCAGAGTCTTATTTTACAGGCTTGTCCAAGGGGCCCTGGAAGACAAGGACCCATTTGAACACGTTCAACTTTATTGTTCCCTACTCTGCGGACACGCGCAGGGGCGGGATCTGGGAGGTTCATGCGGGGGCGTGGCCATCCACATCTGTAACAGGTTTCCGGCCTTTCTAGGAAACCTTTGGGAATGTAGTTAATCTTGACCTGGAATGGTAACAAAACCCAAACTAGATACTTGTGATGATTAGATCAGGGTAAAAGCACACCCTCCCGCTTGTTTTCCCACCCAGTGACCCACGTTACTGAGTCCGGACAAAGGGGCTTCATGTCCAAAACAAAAAAATGATTAGCTTAACCAGGAAACTAAACCATCTGTTACATTTGGGAATCGCTTGGTCTTATGGTCTTTTCCGCAGGTAATTCCTCGAGCACATCTACTGGCAGACTCCATCTTGGGCTAGAAACTGCCTGGAATTTTCTTAACGGTATGTATATGCATCTAAGAAGATAAAAATAAAGAATTTTCAAAAAATTTACTGTCTTTAGTTTCTGTCTGTTTGCTTGTTTCAATTGTGTTTTCAGTATTCTTATTTGAGGTCTTACTTGGCTGATGAGGCTATTAAATGCAGCCTATATATCAGCAAATTTGGAAAACTCAGCAGTGGCCACAAGACTGGAAAAGGTCAGTTTTCATTCCAATGCCTAAGAAAGAAAATGCCAAAGAATGCACAATTGCACTCATCTCACACGCTGGTAAAGTAATGCTCAAAATTCTCCAAGCCAGGCTTCAGCAATATGTGAACTTCCATATGTTCAAGCTGGTTTTAGAAAAGGCAGAGGAACCAGAGATCAAATTGCCAACATCTGCTGGATCATTGAAAAAGCAAGAGAGTTCCAAAAAAACTTCTGCTTTATTGACTATGCCAAAGCCTTTGACTGTGTGAATCACAATAAACTGTGGAAAATCCTGAAAGAGATGGGAATACCAGACCACCTGACCTGCCTCTTGAGAAACCTATATGCAGGTCAGGAAGCAACCATTAGAACTGGTCATGGAGCTGGCTGGTTCCAAATAGGAAAAAGAGTACATCAAGGCTGTATATTGTCACCCTGCTTATTTAACTTATATGCAGAGTACATCACGAGAAACGCTGGGCTGGAGGAAGCACAAGCTGGAATCAAGATTTCCGGGAGAAATGCCTGTAACCTCAGATATGCAGATGACATTACCCTTATGGCAGAAAATGAAGAGGAACTAAAAAGTCTCTTGATGAAAGAGGAGAGTGAAAAAATTGGCTTAAAGCTCAACATTCAGAAAACTAAGATCACGGCATCCGGTCCCATCACTTCATGGCAAATAGATGGGGAAACAGTGTCAGACTTTATTTTGGAGGGCTCCAAAATCACTGCAGATGGTGATTGCAGCCATGAAATTAAAAGACGCTTACTCCTTGGAAGGAAAGTTATGACCAACCTAGATAGCATATTAAAAAGCAGAGACATTACTTTGCCAACAAAGGTCCGTCTAGTCAAGGCTATGGTTTTTCCAGTGGTCATGTATGGATGTGAGAGTTGGACTAGAAAGAAAGCTGAGCACCAAAGAATTGATGCTTTTGAACTGTGGTGTTGGAGAAGACTCTTGAGAGTCCCATGGACTGCAAGGAGATGCAACCAGTCCATCCTAAAGGAGATCAGTCCTGGGTGTTCATTGGAAGGTCTGATGTTGAAGCTGAAACTCCAATACTTTGGCCACCTGATGCGAAGAGCTGACTCATTTGAAAAGATCCTGATGCTGGGAAAGATTGAGGGCAGGATGAGAAGGGGATGACAGAGGATGAGATGGTTAGATGGCATCACCGACTCAATGGACATGAGTTTGAGTAGGCTCCAGGAATTGGTGATGGACAGGGAAGTCTGGCGTGCTCCAGTTCATGGAGTCACAAAAAGCTGGACACGACTGAGTGACTGATCTGAACTGAACTGAAGTAGTGCATTGAGGTGTGGAGAGGAGATGGAATTAAGAAAAGGTGGTGAAATGTTGAGAGTATGGATAAAGAATGTTGCCTGCCGTTTTAGTAAACAAAGAATGTTGTGGCCATAATGCCATCAGCCACTATCCTGCTCCTGCATTGGCAGGCAGGTTCTTAACACTATGGCCACTTGGGAAGCCCACAAAGTGTTAGTCACTCAGTCGAGTCAGACTCTTTAAGACCCCATGAACTGGGGAAATGGCAACCCATTCCAGTATTCTTGCCTGGGAAATCCCATGGACAAAGGATCCTGTTGGGCTACAGTCTATGGGGTCGAAAAGATTGGGACTCAACTGAGGGACTGAGCACCAGATGTACTACATAGAATAAAACAGGCCCAGCAGCATTACAACACATACCAAGCAACACAGCTTATTAGTCTACAATTTGTTTGAGAGTACTATCCTATATTTGGGGTCAGCTTCATGGATGTGTGACTTGTGTGACTGCAAAGAGCTTTGTGCTCAGAAAGGGCTCAACACTGGGATAATGCTCCCCAATTGCTATCCTGAAATTCTTAATACTGTTTGAACAAGTGGCCCCTTATTTTAATTTTGTACAGGGCCCTGAAAATTATGTAACTTATCTGGACCTTGAGCATTCTAGAATGCAAACTTACTAAGGGCAAAGAGTATTTTTCACCCATTTATTGCATCAGGTGCAGTAGGCAATAATTCAAAGTAAGTTAATACTCAGCATCAATAATGGTATGCTAGAACATTTTCCACTGAAATTATTTCCAGTAATTATTGCCCTGAAGATAATTTTACATCAGTTCCAGTGTTCAGATTTTACAGTACCATACAACTAAACCAAAAAGATTACTGAATAGTAACCTGAGCACATGTATACCTCAAGAACTTCCTACAGTAAGTGAATTGTCCTCCATTCTTTGATGGTACAATCCCACCTCGTGGTAGTGGCACATTTTACTTGCTATTTTTCACAGCTTTGCCCTCCCAAACCTTGTACCTCCCTAGTAAATAACCTCTTGCTAATTGTTTTTCTTAAGTAAAGTGATATGTGCCCTGATTTACTCAAGACAGTCCCAATTTTTGCTTCTTGATCCAGCACAATTATTATTACTATTTTGTCCATGCCTTGCAGCACGTGGGATTGTCCCTGACCGGGATTGAACCTGCCCCCTACAGTGGGAGCTTGGCTTCTTAAACACTGGACCATCAGGGACATCTCAGCACAAGCTATTTTATTTTAATTTTGGGCCACACTCTGTCTCATGTGTGACTTAAGTTCCCCAAACGGATCAGAGTCGCACCCCCTGCATTGAAATATGACATCTTAGCCACTGGGCTGCGAGGGAAGACCTCGACACAATTATTAAGAGTATTCCTTTCATGGAAATGAGTGAAAGTCACCCAAATGAGAACAGGCAAAGACTATTCAGAGCTTGCAATAATAGCAAGGGAGTTGACCACCATCACTTGCATTTTGGCAGAGACTCAAAGCCTGGTAAAGGATTGGGAAAGCTTCATAGCTAAAAGAAGAGAAGGTTTCAGATATGTGCTGACTGAAGGCTGTTGGCACAGAGAAGTTGTAGAAGGGCTAACTAAAAAGCAGGGCATCTCTGTGACTAGTTGTGTGTGCTCAGTCCCTCAGTTGTGTTCGACTCTTTGTGACACCATAGACTGTAGCCCACCATAATACGAGAAGGGTTGCCATTTCCTACTCCTGGGGATCTTCCTGACCCAGAAATCTAATCTGCATCTCTTGTGTCTCTTGCACTGGCAGGCGGGTTCTTTACCACTGCGCCACCTGGGAAGCCCATGTGACTAGTTAGGGGAGTATATTTGTTTTTTTCTGGTGGGTCCTGTCAGTGGAGTCCTGGACATTCAGGACCAATGCTACAGGGTTTATTGTTTGGCTTCTGGGATTGTTTGCTAGAGATATTGTTCTGACTTCCTATAAGTCTGACTTGTAGATAGCAGATTGGTTTCCTGGGCTTCTTACTGCAGATTATAAATCAGAGCATTGTTTTTCTGTTTCATTTTACAGGATCTGGCCATTGTTCATTTGTATACTCAGTTTCTCACCTTTATCTCTCATAAGGGTTCCAGTTTAGACAATGAATTATATGGTCATCAATGTACAGTAGGAACATGGAGAAAAATTGTGAGAGTGTGCATAGCTGAGATTCCTTACCAAGGTTCAAAAGGGAGATTGCCTGCCTGCTGTGAGCTTGAGATTGAGTCTGTATCCATGTTTTCTGAGATTAGGAAAAAAATCTTTGATTTGGTGTATTCTGTGAAGGCCAATAATTCCGATTTCTAATCAAGTTTGTCCTCCTTTGAGATGAATGCTTTATTCATGTCCCTAATCTTGACAGAATAAAAGTAATATTTTGAGCTGGCATTTTTTCATTGTATCTACAAATGTGTATTGTCTACTATATGACAGTTGTTGCTATGCTAAGTCAGAGGATACAGTGATGATCAAAGATATGGTCTTGGAACTTATATTCTAGTGAGAGGGTCAAGCAGTGGGCTGGCAAAATAATAAACACATGGGATTTCCCTGGTGGTCCAGTGGTTAAGAATCCACCTGGCAATGCAGGAGACATGGATTCAATCCCTGATTGGGGAACTAAGATCCCACACGCCATGCATGCTGCAACCAAGACCTGATGCAGCCAAAATAAATAAATAAACAAATATATAATTACAAAAATGACAAATAACTAAGATTTCTTAGCCCTTGTAAAGTACCTTGTATATAGACTGTTTTCAGTGAATAATTGCTAAGTAAAAGAATGAAAATTGTGACATAAATAATCAGGGTACTGTGATAGAGAACAGCAAGGCAACCTACCACAGTCTTAGTAGTTAAAGGAAGAACTTCTGAGACTATGACATGTTGGAACCTAAAGGATAGCAGGAATTGATTGTCAAAGGGAATTTCAGATAGACAGGATGTGCAAAGGCCCTAAGCAGGAAAGAAGCTGACCTGTTCTAGGATCAGAGAGAAAACATACTTCTTCCTTATTTAAAAAAAAATTAGTTGAGGTTTCTGTCAGTCACAAACAACATTAATTTGAATGGATATAGGTGATTTGGAGGAATTTCAAAAGATGAGTCTAAGATTAATGTGAAAGAACAAATGGCCAAGAAGAGCAAAAGATTGTTGAATGAGAATTTAATATCATTACTCTTTTTTTAAAAAAACTTTACTGATGTATCTTGTATCTATAATAAAATGTATTCATCTTAAGTGCATAATTCAATACTTTTTAAATTAATGTAAAATTAACATAAAATTCACCACTTTAAGTATAATACAGATGATATTTTGTGACTTGTAATATATTTACAGTGTTGGGCCAGTGTCATGAATACATAGTTTGGGAATATTTTCATCAGTTCCAAAAGAAAGCCCATGCCCTGTAAGCAATCACTCCGGATTCCTCCCTTTTCTCAGCCCCGGGAAAGCATTCTAAGCCACTTTTTGGATCTATGAAAGTGAAACTGAAAGTGTTAGTCACTCAGTCGTTTCACACTCTTTGCAACCTCATGGACTCTAGCCCTCCAGGCTCCTCCTTCTATGGGATTCTCTGGGCAAGAATACTGGAGTGGCTAGCCATTCCCTTCTAGAGGGGATCTTCCCAACCAAAGGATTGAACCCATGTCTCTTGCATTGCAGATGGATTCTCTATTGTCTATCTCTTTGGATTTGTCTATTATGCACATTTTATATGCATGAAATCATACAATATGGGACTTTTTGTGTCTGGCTTCTTTCATAGTTTGTTTTCAAGATTTATCTAGGTTGTAGCATGTACTGGCATTTCATTCCTTTTTGTGGTTGTGTAATATTCTATTGTATAGATGTGCAATTTTACTTTTCAATTCATAGTTGTTTGACATTAGGATTACTTCATCTTTTTAGCTTGTAAGAATAATGCTGCTTTGAGCATTTGTATACAAATTGTTCTATGAATACCTGGTTTTAGTTTTCTTGAATATACAGCTAAGATTGGGATTGCTAGGTCATGTGGGAATTCAATGTTTATCTTTTTGAAGAACAACCAAACAATTGTCCACAGCAGCTGCAGTATTTTACCTTCCCACCAGCAGTGTATGAAGGTTCCCATTTCCCCATATCCTCTCAAGACTTATTTTCTGTCATTTTGTTTTTTAATTACAGTTATCCTAGTGGGTGTGAAATGATATCTTATTGTTTTTTATTTGCATTTCCCTAAAGTTTATTTCTTAATGGTTGCCCTGGGATGTACAATTAAACATTTTAATTTATAACAATCTATTTTGAATTAATATATTTCAATAGCATATGAAAACTTTGCTGCATCTATCTACCTATATATATATAGATAGATATATATATAGATATATACACACACACACACACACATGTATATATAACAAAGTAATGCTCAAAATTCTCCAAGCCAGGCTTCAACAGTATGTGAACCAAGAACTTCCAGATGTTCAAGCTGGATTTAGAAAAGGCAGAGGAACCAGAGATCAAATTGCCAACATCTACTGGATCAAAGAAAAAGCATTTCTAATAAAACATGCTTTCTTGACTACGCCAAAGCCTTGGACTGTGTGGATCACAATAAACTGTGGAAAATTCTTCCGGAGATGGGAGTACTAGAGCACCTGACCTGACTCCGGGCTTCCCTTGTGGCTCAGCTGGTAAAGAATCTGCCTGCAATGCAGGAGACCTGGGTTTGATCCCTGGTCTCAGGAAGATCCCCTGGAAGGGAAAGGCTACACCCTCCAGTATTCTGGCCTGGAGAATTCCATGGACTGTATAATACATGGGGTCACAAAGAGTCGGACACATCTGAGCAACTTTCACTCACTCATTTACCTGCCTACTAAGAAATCTGTATGCAGGTCAAAAAGCAACAGTTAAAACTGGACATGGAACAATGTACTGGTTCCAAATTGGGAAAGGAGTACATCAAGACTGTATTTTATCACTCTGCTTTTTTAACTTCTATGCAGAGTACATCATGTGAAATGCTGGGCTGGATGAAGCACAAGCTGGAATCAAGATTGCCAGGAGAAATCAGTAACCTCAGATATGCAGATGACACTGCTCTTATGGCAGAAATTGAAGAACTAAAGAACCTCTTGATGGAAGTGAAAGAGGAGAGTGAAAAAGCTGGCATATTGGCACATACACACACACACACACACACACACACACACACACACATATATATAGCTTTGTTACTCTCATTACATATTTATACATTGTGTGCCCATCAGTAGATTTGTAATTAGTTTTATATAATTGTGCTTTAAATCGTATAGGAAAGAAAATTACAAACCAAAATTAAATTAACATTGATTTTATATTTACTTATGTTGTTACTTTTGCCAGAGTTCTTTATTTCCTCACATGGTTTCAAATTAATGTCCTTCATTTCAGCCTAAAGGACTGATACTCTTTATCTTTTTAGTAGTGGGTCTACTAGCACGGAAATCTCTGTTTTTGTTTACCTGAGAATTCTCCTTCATTTAAAAGCATTTTAGAGGAGAAAGTAGGGGAAAAGGATAATTAGGGAGTTTGGGATGGACATGGACACACTGCCATATTTAAAATGGATAACCAACAAGGACCTACTGTCTAGCATATGGAACTTGATCAATGTTCTGTGGCAGGTTGGATGGGGAGGGGAGTTTGGGGGAGAATGGATACTTGTATATGTATGACTGAGTCCCTTCACTGTTTACCTGAAACTATCACAACATTGTTAATCGGCTATACCCCAACACAAAATAAAAAGTTCAAAAAACATTTAAAAATATGTAAACAAATTTTCAAAAGTATGTAACAGTTCACCATCTTAACCATTTCTAAGCTTATATTTCAGTACTGTCAACCACATTAATGTTGTTGGGCAACAGATCTCTACAACTTTTTCATCTTGCAGAACTGAAACTCTGTATGCATTGACTAAAAAGTCCACATTTCCTCCTCAACTCAGCCCCTGGAAACCACCATTCTACTCTTTGTGTGAGTTTGACTACTGCCGCTGCTGCTAAGTTGCTTCAGGCGTGGCCGACTCTGTGTGACCCCACAGACGGCAGCCCACCAGGCTCCCCAGTCCCTGGGATTCTCCAGGCAAGAACACTGGAATGGGTTGCCATTTCCTTTTCCAATGCATGAAAGTGAAAAGTGAAAGTGAAGTCGCTCAGTCATGTCTGACTCTTAGCGACCCCATGGACTGCAGCCTACCAGGCTCCTCCATCCATGGGATTTTCCAGGCAAGAGTACTGGAGTGGGGTGCCATTGCCTTCTCTGGTTTGCCTACTAGGGTATCTCATATAAATGGAATCATTCAGTATTTGTCTTTTTGTGGTTGGCTTATTTCAATGTAACATAATATCCTAAAGATTTATCCAGATCATAGCATATGAAATGAATATTATTCATGAAAGGCTGAATAATATTCTGTTGCATTTATATACCACATTTTCTTTATCCATTGATCTGTCAAGGAACATTTGAGTTGTTTTGACCTCTTTGCTATTGTCAATAATACTGCAATAAACATGGGTGTGCAAATTTCACTTCAAGATTTTGCTTTCAATTCTTTTGTATATATACCCAGAAATGAGATTGCTGGATCATATGGTAATTCTATTCTGAAGTTTTTGAGACATTTCCATCCTATTTTTTTATAGTGGTTGCACAATTTTACATTCTCATTATCAGTACACAAGGGTTCCAATTTCTCCATATCCTCATATATTGACCATAAAAATATGTGTCTTTTTATGAATGTTCTATTTTGTTCCACTAACCTGTGTGTGTGTGCGCTCAGTAGCTCAGTCATGACTGACTCTTTGCAACCCCGTGGAGTGTAGCCCGCCAGGCCCCTTGGTCCATGGAATTTTTCGGGTGAGAATACTGAAGTGAGATGCCATTTCCTCTTCCAGGGAATCATCCCAACTGAAGGATCGAACCCAAGTCTCCTGCATTGGCAGGTGGATTCTTTACCACTGTGCCACCTGGGAAGCTGACTGTGTCTCAACTCTCATTAATGTCACAGTGTCTTGATGGCTGTAGATTTAGTATATCTTGAAATCAGCTGATGTGAATCCTTCAACTTTCTGTTTTTAAAAATCATCTTGAAATGATTATGCTTTTAAGTATTATATTTCCTTTGCCTTTGTACGTCAATTTTAGAATAAGCTTGAAATGTCTATAAAAGAAATCCTGCTATGGTTTTGATCAGAATTGCATTGAAACTATAGATCAGTTTTGGAGGAATTGACATTTTAAGCATTTTGAATGTTCTGATCCATCCACAATGTTTCTCTCTCTATTCATTTAAGTGTTTAATTTATTTCATGAGTGTTTTGTAGTTATTGAAAAAAGATCCTGAAGATAACTTATAAGCTTTATTCCTAATACCTCACACATTTTTGGTGATAGTGTAAGTGGTACTGTTTTAAAATTTTCATTTCTGTTAATTGGTAGTATGTGCTTAATTGTGTCCAACTCTTTCCAGTCCCATGGACTGTAGCCTGCTAGACTCCTCTGTCCATGGAGTTTTCCAGGCAAGAATAATGGAGCGGTTGCCACTTCTGACTCCAGGGGATCTTTCTGACCCAGGGATCTAATCTACATCTCTTTTGTCTTTGCATTGGCAGCCGGATTCTTTACCACTAGCGCCACCTGGGAAGCCCCAGTAGCATATAAAAATGCAACTGGTTCTTGTTTATTGACTTTGTGTCTTCCAATCTTGTTAATAAGACAATCGACATAGACAAAATCAGTACCCTCCGTTTTGGCCCGTAAGTAATTTTTCTTCCCTTTTTGTACTGACTAGTCACAGCAGAGAACAGAAAGGAGGCACAACACTGAAAACAAGATTAAGCGAAAGTCTTTGAATATGAAACCACAGTTCCATTTCCCCATTTGTCTTTCAGAACACTGGCAGCCTGACTTGTACTCTTGTAGGTAAGAATTTGGGCTTTTTTCTGGAGTAACTGAAGGGCCCTATGGAAAAGATCCATATTTGAGGAGGTGAGGGTCAACTATTGATCAACTAGGTCACCACACCACTGATCAACACACAATGAAACCATTAATCAACCAGTCCTGCTCATCCACACTGAGCTTCCAACTACCTTCTTTTTTCTTCTGTTTTGTTTTTTGGCCATACTGTGTGGCTTCTGGGACCTTAGTTCCCTGACCAGGGATCGAACCTGGGTCATTGGCAGTGAAAATGCAGAGTTCCAACCACTGAAGAACCAGGGAATTTCTCCAACCACCTTTTATTAGTTTTTTTCTTTTTTAGTTTAACATATGAAAAGACTGTCAAGAATCAAAGTTTGCTTGCACTGTGAATTACAGATCAAAACAAAGTAATGGTGGAAAAAATAAAGGAAACAAAAGCAAAGCACAGAGCAAAGTATTTCAAGTACATCAAACTTACACCCTTGTAGAAATGGGAAGGGGCTTCCCCAGTGGCTAGAATCCACCTGCAATGCAGGAGCTGCAGATGACATGAGTTCAATCCCTGAGTTGGGAAGATCCCCTGGAGGAGGGCGTGGCAACTCACTCCAGTATTCTTGCCTGGAGAATCCCACGGACAGAGGAGCCTGGTGGACTATAGTCTACAGGGTTGCAAAGAGTCGGACACGACTGAAGCAACTTGGCATGCACACAGAAAGGGGAAGATACTGTATCACTGAAATAAGAAGAGGGTGCTATAAAACAGAACAATTGGAGGACAAAAAGAACCTCATAAGTAAAAATATAATAGATTTCATTAGAATGTTTATAAGGTAAAGTGGAGGAATTCTTATAGAAAGAAACAAAAAATATGCAGGGATGAAAAGAGGTAAGGAAACATTCCTCAATCTAGGAGGTCCCAGTGTATAATTAAAAGAAGTTTTATGAACCTAGAAGGGAGAAAGAAGAAATAAAAAATAATAATCAAAGAAGCAACCCTTAGAATGATAAGAACTGGAAGGCATAGGTATTTATATTCAATGAACCTACTGAATGCCTTGCACAATGAAGAAGATATGTTATTATGACCTTTCAGAATGTCAAGACTAAGAGAAGATCCTAAATCTTTCAGGGAGAACAGACAAGATGCATCAAAAGTGTCAAAAATTTTAGAATGGCACAAAATTTTCAATGTGTGCAGTAATACAATGCTGTCAGAATTATTCTGGAAAATAATTTCAACCTATAATTCTGTACTAATTCAAAGTATCAATCAAGGTAGGAGTGAAAAGCTAGTCTTACTAGCTATATTTAGTAAAAAGCTAGATATACTAAGTTTCCATGTAGCCTTACATCCATATATCCTTTCTCTGGGGGCTTCCCAGGTGGCACTAGTGGTAAAGTACCTACCTGCCAATGCAGGAGACATAAGAGACGTGGATTTGATCCCTGGGTTGGGAAGACCTTCTGGAGTAGGAAATGGCAACCCACTCCCGTAATTTTTCCTGGAGAATCCCATGGACAGAGTAGCCTGGTGGGCCACAGTCCATAGGGTTGCAAAGAGTCGGACACAACTGAAGCAACTTAGAGTGCACACACACCCTCACGCTGGAATCTACTGAAGGGAGCCATCCAGCAAGTGAGAAAGTGAAGTGAAAGTCGCTCAGTGGCGTCTGACTCTCTGTGACCCCACAGACTGTCCATGGAATTTTCCAGGCCAGAGTGCTGGAGGGGTATGAAGAGGAAACATCAAAATTTTTACATAACCTTCTGCTCCTTATGTCTCTGTAACTCAGCTTGCTCCTTGCAAGGTCTGGATCGTGTAGGTCTCAGAAAGTGGTGACTCACGATATTAGGAACTGGGCTTATCTCAGTCACCCTTGTCCTGCTCTTTGCAATCGCGTTAGCTCCTGCAAACCCGCAAACCTGCTTAATCATGACTGTCTATGTATAAAAACTCTGCAACCTCGTTGTTTGGGGCTCAGAGCTTGGAGTGTTAACTCCTCTGGGCCCGCTGGCATAATAAACCCGAGTTCTCCAACTCTCTGAGTGTGGTGCTTGGTTTCTCGAGTACTGGTCTCTACAATATTTCTGGAGGCCCCAGCGAGATTCCAACCACGTCGGCCCCTTGAGCCTCTGGACAGGTGGCTCAGCCGGGCTGGCGTGAAGGAACCCTGAGAAGCAGGAGGAGGCACACCACCTGATGGTATTCCGAGTTCTCTTTTGGACCAGTGTTCCGACTCTGCCGATGGCCAAGCCCCGACTGGACTCATCAGAGGGTCTGACCAACTCACCAGGGATGGCCGGAGGATAAGGGGCCAGTCCCCAGTGACGACCTACTCCAACGGGTAGAAGAGGAGACTGATCACCTCCTTGGGCTCCCGGGAAGGGAGCATCAGATAGGGAGAACTGGGGACTCAGGAAAGGGGGGGTATTGTGACTGATAACCTCCCTGGAGCTCCCAGGAAGGGAGCAACAGTAAAGGAAACCTCAAGACTCGGGAGAAGGGAGGCATTGTGATAGCCTCTGAATGATTGTGAGGAGAAGGGAGGCATTGTGATAGCCTCTGAATGATTGTGAGTGTGTGATTGCTGATTGAGCAGAGTGAGAGAAATTTTTCTTCTTGGAAACTGCAAAACCAATTCTTTTTGCATATGCAATTGAAAGCAACTAGCTTGTTAAAAGGCCTCCCTAGGAAAAAGCTTGAAGTTAACCCTTTGCATGTCGTTGAAAAACACAGCCAACTTTGCCTGAGACCTCAGCCTTGGGCAAATTAGAACTTCAAGCAAAGAAAAAACAGGAGTCAAAGAGATATTTTAAATCTCAAACAGAAAACTATAAGATCTGTCAGTCTATCTGTCTGGATTTATGTATGTCTCAGTGTATGGCTTTTAATTTTTTCTGATAATATTGTTTAAGTTGTAAATGAGTTCTAATTTAATTGGCCTAAAGAAAAATAAGTACTTACAAATCAAACAATTCTAAATACAAGAAAAATTAACCTAAATAATTTCAGATTCACATAAACTGGGAAATATTCAATATTAAATATCTAGTATTAATGTTTATTTGCTAATCTAATAAGGAAGTAGGATGTATGCTTTTAATACAGAAGGCATAAGAAATAAAATTACATTTTATAAGGGGAAAAGAAAGTAGGTCTGACTAGAGGTGGCTGTTACAGAAAGTGATTAAAAGGTTTGTGGAAAGTGGACCCTGAAAAAAAGTTTTGTGCATATGGTTAGGACTAAGTTTAAAATAAATTTAATTAAGTTTACCTAAATGAGTTTAAAGTAAGCTGGTGCAAAAACTTGAATTTGGCCTTTCTCTCTGTTAAAAGGACATACTTTCTTCAGATGCTTAACTGCTTTTAATAATAGATTTAAGTTTCTTTACCTCTTAATTGATCTGTTCTATATTTATCTTTGAAATCTTTTGTTAACTTCAGCTACGTAAATAACTGTTATTTCACAGTAATTTATATGATCCTACCTGACTGAGTGTTATAAACCCTTTTGGTATTTATTGACAAAGCTTCCTAAATAATTTGACTTCCAGCTAACTTTGGGATGCTTCAGAGACATCCCAAAGAGCTATTAAGCTACCTGGGTTCACTGGACATGTTAAATTACACGAGAAGTACTGTTGAAGGGGTGATAAATCTTTTCAGGTTATAATGTATGGTTGATGTTACTAATATAGATATCCTAAAATTATGTGAAATTCATATAGATCTGACATGCCTTGATAAAATATGGTCAATTATAATTCTAGCTATCATATTAAAGTGTTATGACCAGGTTTCTTTGTCAGTTGCAATAGAATCAGATTTTAAACATGCCTCCTATGGTTTTACTCTCATGCCTTTAGAAGAATAAAGAACTGCTAGTTCTTCAAAATTAATGGAAAAGACTTTCTAAGATTAAGCAGATAAACAAATTTTGTTATTAACAGTAAGCTGGTACCAGACTGGAATTTGGTTTTCTTTCTGTTTAGAGAATAAAGTTTTCTTAGAATGCAGCTTTTGATAACAGATTATGAATTTCTTTGCCTTTAAGTGATTTAAATTTGTTATTAAAATCTTTTTGTTACTTTGGTAAATAAACATTATTTAAGATTATGGTACATGTAGACAAATCTCATTCTATAAAAAAATAACCCCTCATGGTTAGACTTCTGCTATCTTGATGTTCTTAAAACATGGTTAATAGTCTGTTCCTAAACCAGGAAATAAAAAAACTGATAAACAACAGTTAAAAATCAAAGAGCCAGGGCTATGGGAAATCCAAGACAGTAGCTTGACTTTTCCTGGCTCCCTGACCTCATTTTTATTTGATAGGTTATAGCCTTCCCTGGCTACAGTGTTAATGCCCTTACAATGAGTTCTTCAAAAAAAGAAAAAATGTTTCACTGAATATTAAGTTCTAGTTTTGTTAATTAAGGTCTGTGCTTACTAAGACTCACTTCTGAAATAGTTCCTTGTTATGTTATATTGCTAAAAGGTTTAATTAAGTTATTAAAAAGGACACTCTAATATTGTTTCTAAAGCTTATCTCAGTAACCAGCCTTTGGATAAAGGTCAGATGCTCCATGATATACAAACAGGAGATTAACACTGGGCTGTAATCATTTAACTGAGTCAGATGACCTGGGGAATACCAGGCTATACCCAATGAAAGTTTTTGACTTAAATTCTTGTTTGTGACTTTACTAATAACTGCTAGCTATATTATTTTTTATGTAGATTGTTTCAAAAGATTACTTCTTATGTTACCAAATGTGTGACTGAGCCTGTGATAAAATGCTGATATACAGTTCCATATGCGATCAATAATTGTAATAATGTAACTCTAGATATGGGAAGAAACAACAAGAGGAAATATTTTCCTGGACCAAGAGGCTAGTAAGAGAGGTATGGTCCAGAAAATTTTGCTACTTACAAGGCCTGGTCTAGTGACAACACATTGAGTGGCCTGTTAATAGAATCTTTGTTAGACCTGGGAATGAGCCTTCCCAGCACTGCAGGACACAATGACCATGAAATGCCCCCAAAACACAGTCAAATATGTGGCTATGAAGGGGCCCTGCTGACTGAAGGTTGGCCCTTGCCAGCTGCCTCTACAAAGATTAAATCATGACCACTACAAGATGCTGACCTTCAACACCCCCTTGAAAGGAGTTCAGGATGGAGACAAAAAATAAGACACTCAGTGCTCTGGGGCGGGTGGGGGGAGAACAGCCTTCAGATAGTCAGATGTTTTCAGGTAAAGATTTTTATGAGTCCAAATTCTTGCATCTTCTCATACCTAGAGAAAACTAATGTCACTAACTAATGTCTGCACCTGGTTCTCCTGGCTAGACCCTCAGCAGCTTTCCTACTTCTATTAATCTTTGGGCCATTTATCTTTAACTTTCTTGTTAAATTTGTTTCTCCAAGTAGTTGTATGACAACAACACCCCCTGGCCAACACCCAGACAGGGCTAGAACAAGCTGCCTTATCATTCTGTGGACTCTCACCGCCCTCCGTAAATGCACCCCAAGGTCCTCAGGCTAGTCTCCCTTTGAGATCTTATATTGGAGACCACCCCCAGTGATAGAGAAGCTCAAAGGAGACCACCAACAACAGCTAGCTGACCTGGAGATGTCTCAACACCTCCAGGCCCTGGGAAAAGTCTTCTACCATATCGCCTGAGAAACCTTAAAAAGGACACCTATTCCTTTGAGCAATTGGGTTCATCCTTATAAGCCAGGAGATGAGGTATGAGTTGAAGATTGGAAAACAGAACCACCTCAGCCAGTTTGGAGAGGCCCTTTCACAGTCGTCCTGACAACCCCTACTGCCGTTAAAGTTGCAGGCGTCATCCCTCGGATCCACCACACCAGAGCCAAGAAGGCAGCAGCTTCCTGTAATGAGGACACCTGGAAAACAGCCTGCGACCCCAAAAATCCTCTCAAGGTCTGTTTCCAAAAACCATGGTCTTCACCAATGAAAGACACTGAGCCTTGCTCTAGTCACTCCAGAAGCTGACAGCCCACTCATGGCAGAAGCTTGAGGATTCTTCGGCCTTGCTCCAGCCACACTCCGGCAGATGGCTGGTCATTGCATAGCAAAGCTTGAGATCTGGCTGTCAAAATATCAATGGATTTTTATTGTCAACCCTGGCCTCTATCCCTGATTGGTATTATTGCTGTGCTCTTCGCTACATGACTAGCTTCACTTGCACCCTAGGACTGGGATTTGGGTCAGAAGCTACAGTTAGCTGTCTGTTATTTCACCACGGTGGGAAGCCTCAATCTTATTAGATATTTCTTATGATTGATTCTCCCTACTAACTAAATCACTCACAGTATAGCTGACCCCCTCTTCACAAGAGGCTCAGTTGCTATAGCCATGACAACCCAAAGATGGGGAGAAAACCTTTTGCTAGTGTTCAGATATCTGTTATGTGCAGGCTGCTTTGCAGCCTTTTAGTGACCCTTGTTGTAAAAGATGGTGCTGCTCCTTATCCATCATGCACCTGTCAACATTATAGTAAACCCTTGGAAAATCGCTTACTTAACCATCAGCTAGCCAAGAAGGCAATGGCAACCCACTCCAGTACTCTTGCCTGGAAAATCCCGTGGACGGAGGAGCCTGGTAGGCTACAGTCCATGGGGTCACCAAGAGTGGAACACGACTGAGCAAATTCACTTTCACTTTTTACTTTCATGCATTGGAGAAGGAAATGGCAACCCACTCCAGTGTTCTTGCCTGGAGAATCCCAGGGACGGGGGAGCCTGGTGGGCTGCCGTCTTTGGGGTCGCACATAGTTGGACACGACTGAAGCGACTTAGCAGCAGCAGCAGCAGCAGCTAGAACAATGTATAGATAGCCAGCCCTATAGGCTGATCACCTACTGCCTTCATAATCATGCATTGTATATCTAGGGGCCTGGGTGCCAAAAATGCTTTCCCGTTATGCCCCCTGCTGCTGCTACCTTTCCCTCATCAGAGGATCCAAACACCCGTGGTATCCTGACTCCATGGCATTGCCATTATGCCCCTGTGCCCCCATCTACCCTAAAATGCCACACAGATGTTATGAACCAGAACTGGTATCTATCTGCCAAATAAATAGAAAAACCTACTGGACAGGGATAATAATGCATACAAATGAAACCAGGGACCATCTTTGCCCTAAAAAATCAGGCTCTACCTGTTGGCAATATGACCCAGGTTACAGAGTTAACCCCCCTTAGACCCTTGTCTGTACCATGTTCTCCACACAACTGGTCGCCTTCCTAATGACACCAACCCCTAGCTGGCCAGGGATTGCTGATTTTGCTTATCCTTAGGAGCTCCATGGTATTTAGCCACACCATTACCATTAAATGATGCAACAGCCATGGGAACTCCTATAGATCCACCCTTACAAGGGCCAAGCTTAAGGGCAATTGAGTTAACGCAAAAGGCTCTAGAATGCTTTACAAATAATGGAGGACCTGAACCTGTAGGCCATTTAACCAGGGACCAACAGAATTAAACTTTAAAATGTGAGTGGCCCGCTCATCCTCCCACAAACATGATATGGTGCCACCCCCATCAAGGCCTTTTATTTGTTCGTGGGACAGATGCTTACTTACATCTACCAGTCAATTGGATGGGTATCTGCACCTTAGCTTTCCTCATTCCCCAGATGAGTATTATCCCTAACAACCAGACTCTCGCCATACCTCTGACAGCACAAACCAGTCAAAAAGAGCCATCCAGTTTATACCTCTACTAGTTGATCTGGGAATTACAGCTGGTATAGGTATGGGAATAGGAGGAATTGCTTCATCAACCACCTTCTACCATAAACTATCCAAGGATTTCACAGATGACATTGAGAGAGTTGCCAAATCTTTAGTGGCCTTACAGGACCAACTAGATTCCCTAGCTGAGGTGGTTTTACAGAATAGGAGAGGGCTAGACCTACTGACAGCTGAAAAGGGAGGACTCTGCCTCTTCTTAAAGGAAGAATGCTGCCTTTATGTAAACCAATCAGGAATAGTCAGGGACATGGCCCAACAGCTAAGGGAATGAATCATGTGTCAGGCTGGAAACCAAAACAATTCAATTTGTACTTTAAAAATATAACATGCATTTTTATATGTGCATACATACATACATACATACATACAAATATATATATATATATATATATATATATATATATATATATATATATCTGGCTATGCTGTGTGGTTTGCTGACTCCTATTTCTCCAGCCACATACTGTGAACCCTGGCCCTTGGCAGTGAAAGCTGAGAGTCCTAACCACTGGACGGACAGGGAATTCCCATTATAACGTATATTTTAAACCACAAGTCCTGATAACTCTCACAACATACACACACACATACATACACCCTACTTACTGCTTTTTAATCCTGATTATTACCCTCTTTTAAATTTTGCATTCCCCATAGTTTTGACATTGTAACCATGTTTTAACTTTTCACATAGATTAGACAAAGTATCTTAATTAGAACTGATATTTCTAATCCTGGATTATGGTGCCACCTCTTTTTTTTTAATTAACTCAAGATAAAACAGCTGATAGAGAATATAAACTAGCCTGTGTTTTCTGTTTGAACTGGAGGAAAATATGTGTGAGATGAGGTTTATGTTTTAAATAAAATCTGGACTACTTACAATAAAATCTCTCCTGTAGTCAGTATAGGTCATTCAATTGGCAAACACTTATTAAACACCAGGATAGAAGATACTGGGGGTACAAAAACTAATACAATATGTTACTTTTATTGTAATTTAAGGCATGGCAGGTGAGACATGTAAGGAAGACAGTTGATGTAATGAGTGCTCTGATACAGGTACGTCCAAGGTGCAGTGGTAATGTAATGATAGCTGGTTTATAAATAATCTTTTAGCAATCCATCTAGCTTTAACCTATGAACCTTATGATCCTATGAACCTAGGCTATGTCAGGCAAATCCAGTTGGTTTTGCTTTCATACTAATGTCTCTATTCATCCTCTTCTCTCCTAAGTGGTTACCTTGAAGACAAACTTACCACTTTTTCATACATTCAGTGCACCAACGAGAAGGATATTTTTAAAATGTAAATCAGAGTAAAAAATGTAAACCAGATCAAGGTACTTTTATACTTAAAAGTCTCCAGCAGTTTATCATCTTAAGAGAATAAAAGTTGAAAACTCCTTGCTAGGGGTCCACAAGGCCCAAGTGACCTCGCCCTACCCACTGCTGACATCCTTTCTCAAAAATCTTTCACCCTTATTCATTGTACTTCAGCTACATTGCCTTTTTCCCCCTAATCTTTAAACACAGGAAGTTTGTATGAGCAATTAGGCTTCTGCGATCTCTTTTCTCAGTGTCTGAAACTCTGCCCGCAAATCTTTATATAGCTATTGTTCAGATTTCAACCTATATGTCAGTTCCTCAGCTTGACCTTCTCTGACCAGTTAGTTTCCAGTCTGAAAACTGCTTGTCATGGATAATTACTTATGTATGTATGTATGTGTGTGTGCATGTATGGATGTGTCTGTCTCCCTGACTGCAAAGTAAGCTATACAAAAAATATATAGCTTAAAATAGAAAGGATATTTTTATATTTTAAAAATATAAAAATAATATTATAAATTATTTTAAAATAATAATTTTTTAAAATTGTAAACTATTTTTTTATGACTGTAAAAAATATAGGGGATATTTTTCTCTTTTATTCATTCTGTATGTATTTTTAAGGTCCAGTATTGGCATGCTAGCTTTTCATAAAATATTGGTTGAATGAATGTATGACTTTCATAAAGTTTGTTCATAGATCCTATAACCCTTTGAAGTTATCTTTTTCTCGTATTTAGCTGCTTATTTATTGTCAGTTCCTCCCACACACCCACCTGATAAGGGCAGCATCCTGTCTGCCTTATTCATTTCTATATCTCTGGAGTCTACAGAGGTTCTTGACATATAGAGAAGTGGAGTTGGCAAGTCTGTGGTAAATGAATGGATACGACAGTATATTCGATTTTCAAAGATCTTAAAATCTAGAGTGGAGAGAAACATGGCTGTAACAAAGAATAAACAAGGGACTGTGAAATCTCTGGAGAAACGGAGATCAGGAAGGGCAAGTCTCAACCGTCAAGCCAAGAGTGTTGAGGTTAGATATATGCTTTGAGAGGAAATTCTCTTACTATTCCCAAGGGAGGGGGTCCAGTGGGTCCAGTGCAGAATCTAAAGAATTTAGCACATGGCAAAGAAGTTCTAATGAATATCCAGAAGATTACAAGCGATCAGTAAACACTTGTTGACTAACTGCTAGTCACATCTCTGGAAATAATCAGATTTAGAACAGAGACCTGGTCCACCGCTTTGATAGGTATTCGTACTTCTGAACCACATTTCCCAGCATGTATCAGACTTAGGGAGGCAAAGTTTTTTTAAATGGACTACAACTCCCGGCATGCCGCGTCCTGGCGGAGCGGACTACACGCCCCGACAGGCCAGGGCAAAGACGATCGGGGGCGGGGCGGGGCGGGTCACTTGAGCCTGTTTGACGGAGGAAGCGGCGCGGTGGCTGCGGCTGCGGCGGCGGCGGCGGCGGCGGAGGAGGAGGAGGATGGAGGCGGTGGTGTTCGTCTTCTCTCTCCTCGACTGTTGCGCGCTCATCTTCCTGTCGGTGTACTTCGTATCCTTGCCTGAGGCGGGCGGAGGCCGGCCTGGGGCCCTCCGTCCTAGGGACCGGGCTGGGGTTGGGCCCGTGTAGGGGGGCCGGGGCAGGGTCGAGGGAAGGAAGGAGGTGGCCGGCGTCGGGCGCGGGTCCCCTGGGCGCTGGCACTGTCCGCCGGACCGATGTGGAGAGCCCGGGCTGGAGGAGGGCCTCGGAGGCCCGACTCTGCCCCTCACCTGGGGGTCCGAGCGGGCCTTGCTCTCGAAGCGCCCCGGCCCGGCCTGCCCGCCGCCTGTCGCCCCCACGACGCGCGGCTCTCGGCCCTGCGCCGGCACTGGCACTTGGCCTTTCCCTGAGGCCCTCGGGGCAGCGGGTCGCGGTTTACTTCCTTTTTGGCCCTTGAGAGAGAAGAATCACGGTTTGTCTTGCGGCTGCCCTGGGCCCGGCCCTTCGCCTGACGCCGGGGGTCCGGAGAGCGAGGGCCCACGTCCCGGGGGCGGTCTCTCGTGGACCGTCCCTCGCTGAGCCCGGCGGAGGCGATTTGGCGCCTCTTGTCAGTCTTTGGGCAGCACCCCCGCTGCCTGCCCCTTTGTTCTCGCGGGTGTTGGAACTTGCAGGGAACCTTTCGCACCCAGAAGTTGACTCATTTCAAAAGCGGGTGAAGTGTTTCTTTCACGATGCGGTTTTGTAGGGAGTGCTGGGAACGGTTTGTTTTTTTTAAAAAAAAACCAGCTACAGCTGATTATTTCATTGCCATTGTTGGTTGCAGATCTGTAAATTTCAGTATCTATACACGTGGTTTAATTCTCCGGCGTTTCTCAACTTTTGGTTTTCTCTGTCGATGCGTGTTTAAAACTTCCGTATTTTGTATAGCCGTTCGCGCTACAGTATTCAAACTATTTTCCAGGCTAATAAATGGTCGTTGAACTCTAGAAGGCGTGTGGGCTACCACTTTGCTCTTTGCTCGAGGAAGCTTCTAGTCTTAGTGGTCACCCAGTGATGTAATGCACAATCCAATTTTAAGTAATTAAGAAAAAGCATGAGAAACTCTTCATTTTATTTTTTTTCCCTTGGGAATTATATACGTTTCTTTCTGGCAGAATTAAACTTTTTGTTTGCCAAAGCATTCTGGCATTAGAATGGTTGTACAGAGTATTTTTCAGTGTGGCTTTATAATTTATTATGGACTGGCAACCTGTCTAAGTGGGATGAGACAAAACTTGGACTCAAGACTCCTTGCTTAGCTAGTTATTTGCTATACACATTGTTTCACCTCTCTAAACTTCAGTTTGTTTTTTTTTTTTAAAACGGGAAATGTTTAGTTTCTAAATAGATAAAGTGTGTACTGTAGAGGTGTGCTAAGCATCTAGGAGCACAATGCCTACCCCATGGCCAATGCTTAGTAACTGTTGCTCTGCCTTCCCGCCTCACCCCTCACTGAACAGCAGTTTTTGCTTTAACTAATGATTTCTGATGAGGAGACTCCTAACTTTTATTAGGCTTGGGGAACTTGAAAGTGCAGCATCCCTTAGGAAGTTTTTGGTGATCTACCTCTCCTGTGGCATAAGAAACTGGAGCTTGAGTTCAGAGAAATGAAACTTGCATTTCTTTTATTGCAGTTTGGAAAACTAGTCTTGATAATTTAAAATAACCTTGTCTAGGGGATTCCCTGGCAGTTCAGTGGTTAGAACCCAGTGCTCTCACTGCTGGGGCCCAGGGTTCCGTCCCTGATCCTGCAAGCCAGGCAGCACAGCCAAAAAAAAAAAAGCCTTGGCTTATACAAATTTATGTACATAGAAACATATTAGGTGGAATTTTAGACTTAAACATTAAGATACATTCAGGATGTGTTTTGATGAAATTCAGCATATTTTTGGATAGTGGTACAAGCTTAATACTAATAGAGCCAAGAGGTAGAAAATCACCAGAGTATACATTTTGTAGGAATAAGAGTTTTCCTGGACTTTGAACTGAGAAGAAAACTTGCAGAGAAGGAAAGGGGTGGATATTCAAAGTTAGACACAGTCAAGAGCAAAGGTGCAGAGGCAGATGTGTTCATGGCATTTGTGGGTGATGGAGGAATAGGCCATCTGGAGCAAAAGGTTGATTTTTGGTGGCAGCTGAAGGTCAGGTTTGGAAAGGCTGGAGCAGATTCAGTTTTGGAGGGTTTGACTGTTAAGGAGAAGGGCTTTCACTTTTATCCTCTAGACAGTGGTGAGCCATTGACAGTTTTTTTGATGTAAACAAGTGGTGTGTCATGAAGATAAATCTGAAGAGTAGGTTGGAAACAGGAAAGACTGGAAGGTAAGAAACCATTGCAGAATGGGTTCATTTGCATCTGGAGTGGTGTGTGGCAGGTGAAAGGAGGGATTAATGTGAGTGGCATAAGAAAGAAATGATTGACAGAACCTGGTAACAGTTGATTCTGAGATATGTAACAGAATCCAGAAACAGCTTTCCATATTTTGAGCCTGGACAAATAATGCTTATGTAATTGACAGAAATAAAACAAATTTGAGGTGGAACGGTTTGGGGAGAAAGTGATGATTTTGATTTTAGCTATGTTGAGGTAATAGGGGGGACTATCCATATGGAAATGTATAGAAATTACTTGAGAGCATTTCTTTTTACCTGTTTTATTGGACACTTTCAAACATAAAAATAGGGTAGTGTAATAAATCCCATGCTTCTGTTACTTCAGTGATTTTCAACATTTTGCCATTTCCTTCTCATTTTTCTCCCAATTATTATGAGGAGGCTGTGGGAGCATTTTAAAGTAAATACCACACATCCAGTGGAAGACCTTTCCTTTTTTGTCTGTCTGTCCTTCAGATTTTTATTTGTGTGTTTACATTTTGTGTTAAGACCTATTTTTTCTGTAAGTCCAGTGTAATGTATGTTTACTGTGGAAAGTTTGGTAATAGGGAAAAGTATTGGGATATCTGTTATGCAACTTTCAAAGCATAACCACTGCTAACTTACAACCATGCTGAATTTATAGATTTGTGTCCTATTTTTTTCATATCTTAGTTTTCAGATATTTTATGGATACATCATAAATAAACACTTTTTCTACTATTGGTTGTTAAGGTTTGTAACATTTGAACTGTTTATATGGGTCATATTTTCCATTTCTTGTAGCCACTGTTCGACCCTTGAGGAATCCTGGTGGAATGTTCTGATATGGATCACATTAGAACTGTACACAATAAGAGGATTATTTTGTGAACATGTTGAAAGAACATAAATGAGAAAATTTAGGTGTCTAATAAATGAGCTTTAAGGAAAGAACTTAATCTTTTCAAGTCAAATCTAAATCTGCCTTGCAACTGGGGTTGCTTTCTGAAACTTAAATAGTTATTATGAAAGAAATCTAATAATTCCTTATCTTGATCATCAGATAATTACATTGTCGGATTTAGAATGTGATTACATTAATGCTAGATCATGTTGCTCAAAATTAAACAAGGTAAGACATTTCTTTTCTCGTTTTTTGGCCTTGAAGACAGTTCTCCATTTTCTGTGCTAGAGATTATTACTCATAGTCAGCATATGTGCATTTGGTATACACTGAGATGTTGGTGGAGCTCCTGTGCTTTGGAATATTTTTAGATCATGAAAGCATACCAGAAGACTTAACCTGAAATTTTGTTTCTTTACTCTTTTTCCTTGTCCCTTTGTCCTTACTCAGACTAGTAAAGGTTCATTATCAGGTAATTGTTTTTGTGCTCTGTGTGCAAACCCCCTCCTTCCTGCTCAGGGGAAAGAGCTCAGTCTGTCTTTTGTTAAATGAAAGATGACTTTCTTTTTGTGGCTCGTTGAGAAATTGAATTAGTTGATTTGTTTTCAGACCGTTTTATCTTTAGTATATAATCAGAACTTTATATTGGCAATAAAACTTTGAATTTTCCAGCTTCTCTAAGTGTGAGGAAACCAGTTGGTCCTGATTTCATTTTATGAGATGAGTAGACAGGGTTTTTTGGATATAAAAGTTCATGTAAAAGGAACTGCCCTGGTGGTCCAGTGGTTAAGACTCTGTGCTGTGCAATGTGGCCAAAGAAAAACTTCATAAAATATTTATATATATAATAAAATATTTTTATTGTATATAAAAAATACAGTGCTGAAAAAAAAAATATAATACTGAGAAACACATTTTGGCTTGACCTAAAAATTCTCATGGGTCTTTTCACATCTTCAGTCTACTTAGTTTCTCTGACCCAAGAGGGAAATAGAGTTATACTTGAAAAGTTACATTTCTGGCAAATTATATTCCTCCTCTCCTTCCCTTCCAATTTTCCAGAACATGGTTTAATACAATGATAGATTTAAATAAAAGATTTTGTTTATCTGGTATGCTTTCGGAGTTCTTGTTTTCCCTCCAGATATAATTGAAATATAACATTCATTAATTTCAGGCCTCCTCATCTTTATTTTTAATTTTTTTAGAATTTAAATTTAAATTAATTAAAAAAATTTAAGTCCTCCTGTGTGCCAGGCAGGGTCTTCCCCTTTTTTAATATATTGAAGTATGGTTGAATAGGCCTCCTCATCTTTAGAAGAATTAGTTTTTTACTGAGAGATAAATCCATCTCATATACGTATATGTGTATGTATGTTTCATATTTCTTAATTACTCAGCATTTTTGGTGGATATTTTGTGGGGTTTCTTTTACAAAAATAAAAATTTAAATACAAAGAAAAGATTACCTGGATTCTTCTACTGAGAAAGTAACACCTTCAATTTGAAGTAGTTTTTTTTTTTTTAATGTTTGTTTTTGCGAAAGTTATACTTGTACACAATTAAAGTCAGAGTATTAGAAAGCTCACAGTGAAAACAGCAGACCCTTCCTGACCCTTTAAAATCATATCTGTCTTGCTTTTGAGAGGCAACTGATTTCAACACTTGAACTGTTAATTTTTTTCTGATATTTATATCCATATTTCTCTTTGTGCTTACAATGCTGTTTCTTTTTTTAACTCTACTGCATGGGTTGCAGGATCTCAGTTCCCCTACCAGGAATTGAACGCAGGCAGTGAAAGCCCAGAATCCTAACCACTAGGCCACCAGGGAACTCCAACTACTTCTTGATTTATCAATTTTACACATTATCTATCGACTTCTGAGTCAATATGGTAGATTTTATTCTTAGGTACCAGCTTCTAAACATCACTCCTGTTTTTCTATTTTTGTTTGCAGGTAAGTTCATATTTAATGTTTATATCATTATGATGTACTATTATAATAATATTTTTATTGCTGAGCCTTATGGCACAGAGTGATCATATTTTTCTTTCTAACTTTTTTTTGGATAGCTTGTCTTTTCAGATAACATCTTTAAAGTCTTTCAGTACTGTTTTCTACATGGTTCAAACATTAAATAATCTTATCAGTTGTTTTTTTCCAGGTGACATTTCTCTTCAAGATCTCCATCCTCTTGCTATAGTCTGGAGTGGTTGCTCTTAGACCTTTTTACGGCTTCCATCTTGGGACTCCTGGTTGGATCTCCCGATTCTTGGAAATCATGTCTTCTTTTCTCTTGGCTTACTACCTCATTTTGCTGGAGTAGCTTCTTGAGATTCGGTATATGGAAATTAAATTTTTTGAGACCTTGCATGTTTGAAAATGTCTAATCCTTTGACATTGATTGACAGACCCTTGCTTGACACTTTCTCTTGAGTATAGAATTCTAGGTTAGAAGACTTCTTTTTTTTCAGAGTTTGCTTGATCAAAGTCTTTTAACTTCCAGTGTTGATCAAATTGGGAAATCTGGTGCATTTTAATTTCTTGTCTTTTGGATGGGATCTCTCTCTCTCCCCTTTCCCCCCACCCTCACCTCCATCCTTTCCAGAAGCTTTAGAATCTTTTCTTTATCCTTGGTGCTATGTATTTATTTATTTATGGTAATCCTCTGTGTTTTGGAATTTTGCTGTGGTATACCTTTGTTTAGGCCTTTTAACTCATTGTTTCATTCATTCAGTGGGCTTCTGAGAGATTTCCTCAGTCTGGTAAATTTTCATCTTTCTTTAATAATGTCTTTTATTTTCTCTCTTCTTTTTCAGCTACTTGGATTTGCTGGATGTTTATCTGCTGGGTTGATCTGCCAGTTCTTTTTTCTTATTCTTGTCCCTTCAGTTTTTTTCCTACCTTCTTGTAAGATTTGCTCTGTTTTATCTTCTGAATTTTCTAGTATGTATACAGTTTATGTTGAACTTTTAATTTCTAAGAGCTTTTTGTTCCCTTGGTTCATTCTTGACTCTTTATCTCTCTGGGATATTGATTATAGTAGTTTTTGAAATTTCCTTCTGCTTCCTATATTATATCTGTTTTTTCCAAGTTCGTTTCCCTTTCCCCCTTATTTGATACTGAGGGCTTTCCTCAATTTCTGATATGTGGCTGTCTGGTCATACTTTATGGTAAAACACTAAAATACTCATTGGAAGCTCATTGGGTGGTCCAGGCTATTGACTGATAGGTGGACTTCACTGAGGGTGATTGGTTTCTGCCTTTTTGGGGGTACCTGAAATGGCAGTTTTTGTAGGTGTTTTCTCTTGTGCCATTAAGGCACTCCAGAGAAGGATCCTCCAAACTCCTGCCTGAGTGATAACAAGCCTTGAGCTAGCATTCTGAGAACAAGTTAGGGGAAGAACACATTACTAATTAGGGAAGAGAACAGAGGACTTCGCTGAAAGTCAGTAAACCAAGTATAATAAGGTCAAATATTGCTTCCTGAAACTTTTGTTTTAGGTTTGTGTTTATATAAGACAGTGCAGCTCATTGTAAGAAGTTGAAAGTTAGAAAGCTACTGCTGTGTGGGTCGGATAGTGTGGAGGGGAATAGTAGTAGTAACATCTGCTAACATTTACTGAGTGCTTACTTTGCATGTGGCTTATGTATGTTATTTGGTCTAATTCTCTATGACAACCTCTTGAGGTGTAAGTATTATTATCTCCATTTTACAAAAGAGGAAATCATGATTTAGAGAGGGTAGGTAACTTCCTAAAATTGCACAGCTAATAAATAGGATAGAGCATGGGTTTTACTCCAGGTTTATTTGACTTTGCAGGTTACACATACTATGTGTGTGTATTAGTAGCTCAGTCGTGTTCCACTCTTTGAGACCCCATAGATGTAGTTTTCCAGGCTCTTCTGTCCATGGAATCCTCCAGGCAAGAATACTGGAGTTGTTGCCATTCTAGCATTATGTTAAATTGGTTACACTTTAAAAATATATTTACATATTAAAAAAATGTCCTTGTTGATTGCAAATTAGGTTTAAGGCCCAGAAAATCCCTTCTTTGTTTATTTTTAAAAAAAAGTAGCCAAAAAAAAAAAACCTATCTGAGGGAATGAATTCCCTGGTGGTCCAGTGGTTAGGGCTCTGCATTTTTCACTGCCAAGGTGCTGGTTTAATCCCTGGTTGCAGAACTAGGATTCCACAAGTGGGCCCCCAATCCCCGCCTCTAAATGTATCTAAAATCTAAATGCAGGAGACCTGGAGCCAGTGAGTCTGAGTTTCTGTTATATTGCCCTGCTACTACCTAGTTGTATGACCTTGGGCAAGTTACTTAGTCTCTCTTGAGTTTTATTTTCCTCCTTTCTGCAAGTTGAGAGTGCTAGTTTCTGGCTCCATAAATGCTAGCTATTAACTTCCATTAAAATAAGAGTCTCAAAAAAAAAAAAAACCCAAAACAAAAAGAAGAAACATTTTCTACTCATAGGAGAGGAAGACTATTGGTGAATTGAGAGCCTGCCACACACAGTAGCTGTTGATAGATCAAAACTAGAATATTGCACAATAAAGAGCACAGATAAGGGCTTTGGGTGCTATAAAAGCAATGGTCTGGGATTCTTTTGTCCTGGTCCTTCATCATATTTGTTCAACTTTCAGCTGATATTGTAAGCTGTTAAAGTACTTTTTTTTTTTCTTTGTAAATGTGAGATTATTTTCCCCAGGGTTCTGGAGCTTGGAAATGTATAGATAGATATTCTGACTTGAAAGGCAGCATGAATGTGGATATAAACCATCCCAAATTAGAGTAAGAGATATTAGCATAGATACTGGACTATAGAGTAAATAATATTGTGTTTTTTTCTAGTTGTCATTAATACCTGCTTAGTGAATGAATCTGAATCTATGCTTTGGAAAAAATGTAATTGAAGTTTGAGTGCATTATTTTTAAGCTGTGTCCTGATATATTTTCAGGGGGTAAGCAGCGATAGCCGAATGCACATCTGAGACATCCGAGTCTAAAAATAATCTTGAAATACTAGCTTGGGAAGATTTCTGTACTCCTTTGATTTAGCTTCAAGTAACATGTACATTTAGGAAGAACACAGCATGAGATGTAATAACTATGTTCTTCCTTTGCAGTGGGTAATTCCAGAATTGGTTGGCCATACTCTTGTCACTGTACTAATGCTTATTTCATTGCACTGGTTCATCTTCCTTCTCAACTTGCCTGTTGCTGCCTGGAATATATATCGGTGAGTACTTTTTGTTTATTGTTTTGTTTAGAGAAAAAAATTTAAGATTTGACAGCTTTCTTTTTTCCAGTAAAACATATGCTAGTCATAAATGATAGCAGAATGCATCATTAAATCAGCATACATTTTTGTTCCCTTTGGTATATTGGGCAAGTAGCAATTTGTATGGTTCAGTCTTGTAATAAAAACACAAATTTACATGTGTAAATTAAATATTTAATGTTTAGTTGCACTGTCTAAAGACTTGTGAGTTATTTTTTCATTATCTACCTTTTTTCTTTGTGAATAATCAAAAACCTGAGAATATAATATAAGGTCTTTATTATTTATATCTGCAGTTTTAAATTATAGTGTACATGAAATGCCCCTAAGAAAATTTCATTTTAAATCTTGCATGTTAGATAACGTGAAAATGTTATCCAGATATTCATTTGGGCTACTAGGATTTGAGGGAGAATTTAAGATTTGTGGAACTCAGAGAGCCGTTTGCATTTCACACAAGTCATAATTGAGAAACCTAATGGTGAGGAACTCAAGGTTGGACTAGGAGAAGCTTGAACATGAGAGAAGGAAGAGTCATGAATAGTACTAGGTTAGGACATGCGTGTTGTGCACGGTACACAGATGGTTGTGCAGATGGTACAGTGGGGATGCCGAAGTTCAGATGCTTAAACTCACTGATGCTCTCAAAATTACCGAGTTTTCTTACTTGTAAAAGGAATCATTGAGGAAGAAGATATCATTTGTAATACTATGTACACAGCGGTAGTCCATAAATGTGAAATGTTATATGTTATCAAGAGCCCCATAGACTTCACAGTATGTTAAGTGCAGTGTTTTCAAGATGTTTTAAGTTTGAGTCTGAGTCTGTGGAAACACTGCTTTGGGGACTAGGTGTGTGCTTTCCATGCCCTTTATCTTCTGTACTGACTTTGTAGCCCTATTCTCCTCCCCCGACTGTGGTCATACCTCCATCACTATAAAAAGAATAGTTCTTATTTGTCAAAACAGTATTATTTAATTTAATACTTAGATTTAAATTAAATCTAAATAAAGTTTATATTTTAATTAAGTCTAATCTTTTTTTAAGAGTCATGTAAAGTTTAGGCACTGTGTTTGTGTCTGAACTATCCTTTTATAGTCTTCGATGAAGAGTTCTGTTTTACCACAGTACCATTTATTCTAAATCATTTCTGTCTTCTTGAAATTGCTCTTTTAATGTAAGTACTATTTATTTACCGTGCAGGTTGAGACACATCTTTTGATCAGCAGGAGCATTAAATATGAGGGTTCTATTTTGGGTTTCCCAGGTTGCACTAGTGATAAGGAATCTGCCTATGCAGGAGACGTAAGAGATGCGGGTTCAGAAAGACTCCCTGGAGTAGGAAATGAGAACCCACTGTAGTATTCTTGCCTGGAGAATCCCATGGATAGAGGAGTGTGTGGTGGGCTAGTCCATAGGGTCACAGTCGGTCATGACTGAAGCAGCTTAGCATGCATTCTGGATGTAGACTCTCTCTTTTTAGGGTCATCTGTGAAATGGGAATAATTATGTTTGACACTACTCTTCCTTACAAACTTGTTGTGAAGGTGAAGGGAATTGCATTAATTAATTTAGAACTTTGTAGATGAAGGAGTTTCTAAGAACTTGATCCAGTTGGTTTGGTTTTTGAGGCTCCTTTCACTTGTCTCGTGGAAGACGGCTATAGGTATTACTGATTTTAGTAGTTTTCTACAAAAAATGAGTAAAAGGGTCTTATTACATAAAATATCCTTCTCTAGAATGTTAGTGGATTTGCTTCAGAGGGCAGAAATTATACCAAAAATTAACAGTATTGTATCTTTCAAAGGAAAACTTAAGTCATGACCTGTGATATCATTATAACACCCTGTCAATATATGGTCTGAACATAACTATGACTGATTGATTTTTAAAGTTTGATTATTACTGATAACTTATTTTTCAGTGTTTATGCTGATGGTTTGATTTTCTTTCTAATGTATGTACATCCTTTAATTTGTCAGGTATATTATGGTGCCAAGTGGTAACATGGGAGTATTTGATCCAACAGAAATACACAATCGAGGGCAGCTGAAGTCACACATGAAAGAAGCCATGATCAAACTTGGTTTCCACCTGCTCTGTTTCTTCATGTATCTTTACAGGTGAGTTTACAGTCCTCTTGGGATTTTCCCGGATTCCATGCCTCCTTTTGATGGGTGAGATATTATTATTCCATGAGATTTTCTTTGGACATTGCAGAACTTTTGGGGGTTTTATGAATTTCTTGTGACTTATGTAGATTTTTCTTTATGGCATGTCATTGAGTCAGCATTCTGTCTGACCTGCAGTAGAGTTACTCCATGTTATTAGTTACTCCTTAGCTATTGAGGCTGTCCACATGCTTAAAACTGTCTTTGCTCTTCTTTCCCTGCCCTTAGTGTCCAGTTATGAGGTCTTACTGCCTATTTTAAGCATTTCTAAATGTACTCCCAGAGACTCTCCCACTCATGGGCCTTCTGGGTGTCAGACCACTGACAGCAGCTCTCAACAAGTTTTATCCATACTGGGCTGATCTTTCTTGGTGTTAGGGAATTTAGGTGCAATGGCCTTCTCTCCAAGATGCAAGTGGTCTGTTCTGGTGAGATTGCATCAGTCTTCCAGTTAGGTTGGAAGTAAGAATTAATATGAAGGATTAGCTGTCAGACACTGCAAGCCTTATGCTATCCTGTTTTAAAATTAAATTTATTACCTAAAGTTTTAGCGATAACATGCCACTTCTTTCTTTACCCATTACAGACCCATAGGATAGACCAAAGAATAGAAAAAAATTGTCATGTGTGTGTATGATTTGATTAAGCCTTCAAGAGTCTCAGGCTTAACTTTTGTATCCAAGCATAATTATATCATGCTTGTTTTCCTGAGGTAAATTTTAATTTTCACATGGGCATAAGACTAGTAGGAAAAAACTTGTACTGAACTAAACTCTTGTCACTCAAAAGAGTCCTAATAATTAGAAATTGTACATAGATGAGAATTTCTAAAAATTGCTTTTTTTTTCTGAAATAGTTTAGAAGTCAGAGCCGTTTTAGCCTCTGCCTGAAAAAGCAGGCTTCCTAAAATTCTTTTGCTGTGCTAATTCCACCCACTAGCACAGATTAGGTTGAAATTAGAGTTTAGATGGTTTCCTTTTTACTATTTATTTTATTTGCTTTCCTATATTTTAAAAAATAGGACCAAAGAACTACACCAGTATCAGTTTCTGGTTCTCATACCCTATCTTATTGCTAATGCATTTAATTTTTAATCCTAGCATTAAAGATGCAAAGATCCTAGCATAAAGAATAAAGAGCAAAGAAGTTTAATATTAAGAATACAATGATACATCTATTCTCCTTTTTATTAATTTTAAAGTCAAACCATATGAAGGTATCATTATCATCATATATGTTCCCTTCTATTTGTCAGAGGCAAAAAGCAAGGTGGTTATCATTTCTTCATCCTGCTCTCCTCTCCAGGTTTTATGCTTTTGAAGAGTAAACTAGAGTGGACACCTCCTGAGTCTTGGTAACATGAGCTTCTGGAGACATCTCGGGGCAAAGTCAGTGTAGTCACACTTCCAGGTGTAAACATTGGGTTAAAGAGCAGTATCTTGCCAGTAGACTCAAAGCCTTAGGATTTTAAAATTGATAAGACTTTCTTAATTCTTAGCTATTGAATTTAAAGAGATAGGAAGATGGACTGAAGACTGGGGATTGGAAGAATCAGAAAGCATTTGAGGGCAGGTTTAAGGAAGGGTCCTTTACAATGAAATAAAAGATAGCAACCTATAAAACTGGTCTGACTGAGGAGCTGCATTCCTCACTGAATACATCCTTTCATTTTCTTTCTTTTCCCTTCCTTCCCCCTTCCCTTCTTAGCTTAATATTTTTTAGCCATGGTGCTATTACCTTATTCCTTGGCATTTCCCTGTAGCCCAGGGGTTCAGGATGGAAGAGTAATCTCAGAAGATGTCCTTGTAACACTTTTGTCTTAGCTTTTGGTTGTTGTTTTTAAAAAGTGTTTATAATTCCAAATCACCAATTTCTAATGTAGAGATTTATGCTGTTCCTTCTATATCACCTGCCACTACTTGCATGGTGCCTTGCATCATGGCACCTTGTGGACACTTGGGGTTTGTTAAATAGAATTAAAGGGAAAAAATGCCCATCCTCTTTAGAGATTGGTGGAATCTATGCCTTTGGAGTTTGTCGGGTACTAATCTGGTGGAAGCTACTACTTCCTCACAGTGTGACCTGGGGCAAGTTTCTTACCTTCTCTGTGCCTCAGTTTCTTCATCTGAAAATGAGATAATAATAGTATCTGCCCACAGGATTGTGGTGCGGATTAAATGAGGTAATGCACGTAAAGTGCTTTGGTTTGTGCTGACCTCTAGTAAACTCCAAAAAACACGTTAAAAAATATTAGTTACTACCATTAATTTGTGCCATGCAGTGCTTACTCTTAGTTAAATTTGGACAACGAATCACTTTTAGCAGTAGTAATGTAAGGGTATTTCTGTGTTTTTTAGTCATTTGTTCTCAGAGCAAGGCTAATTTCTGTTGAAAATGATAGTCTTGTTACTCTTGTTAAATGTGATGGTTTTAATGGCGTATTTATTGAGTGATCACCACATGTCAGACACTGCATTTGATACAAAGGAGCAGCACAGAATCCCTGTGTCAAAGTTGGGACCCTGCTGATAGGACGTGGGTGTCACCTGGAAAATGAAAGTGGACAGGAGCTGAGGCACACAGAGGCCAAGGAGCTCTGGAGGGATGCCGTGGAGCTCTGGAAAGAGGCCCAGTCCCTGCCCAGGGCTGAGAGGTCGGCTTCTCAGAGGAGGTGCCAAAGCCAGGGGGGTCATGACGCCTGAGAGGAATGTAGCATGTGAGAGGAGGGGCTCCAGGAGTAGGAACCACGTGTGCAGAGACCTCCATAGAGAATTAAAGTTTTTCCCCTGGATAGAGCCTGTTTTTCCTCAACTATAGTCCAACATTGGTTTTAGGTTATACTCCCCACCCTCGCCTCTACCCCAGGTTTCTTTCTTTCCTTCCTTCCTTCTTTCTTGAAACATTAGAGCCTCTCGGTGCCCCAATATAGATCTTCTTCCCTTTAGGTATTGCTTTTTACCCAAATGAGTGTGCCCCGGTGAGCCTTAGGGATGCAGGTCTGTACAGAACAGACTCTGTAGGAACATTCCTAAGGAAACATTAGTAACATGAATTTCTTCTCTCCACAGTATGATTTTAGCTTTGATAAATGACTGAAGCTGGAGCAGCCGTGCTTGAAGTCAGCCTACACTACAGTGCACAGTTGAGGAGCCAGAGACTACTTAAATCATCCTTAGAACCGTGACCATAGCAGTATATTTTTTCCTCTTTGAACAAAAAATATTTTTGCTGTATTTTTACCATATAAAGTATTTAAAAAACATGAATTGAGTTTTTGTAGCTTTCTGGTTCTAAACTTTAGCCTGAACCCCCAACATGTGAAGGTGTGTTTCATCATCTGTATATAGAAGACAGTTATTTGTATGTAGGAAGAGGACTCATTCCAGCCTTGCATGCTGAAGAGTAAAGGACATGCTATAAACAGAAAGTGTAATAGATGAGCAAGGTGGCTCTTCAGGTCAAGAGTACAAAACCATACTGTTAGTCTGGGCAAAGGAAGAAAGAAACTAAACTACCCTTTTGCCTCTATTGTGGCAGCTTCCTGTATTTCACGTGGTTTAAAGATTTATGGGACTGTAAGCCAAATATCTTTTCATAAGAATGTTAACATAAAAATTACATTTCAAAAATATATATTTTTCTTTGCTGAATTTGTGAAGCCTTATAAGCTGTTACAGGTACAGTGTAATTCCTGCTTATAGAAAGGAAAATAAGCCAAAACAATTTTTAACAAGAGCTTTCAATTAAAAGCCACTGCCTTCACAATCACCCTCAAACTCATACACTCTCAGTGCCTCTTACTGGATCTTGGTTTTGTATTCTAATTGATCTAATTATATTTGACCTCTCTGATATGTCTTTTAATGGGTTTGGTGAGGTGATTTGGTAGAAGATGCTCATCAGGTTAGATTCAGGAGTAGCTGGTCATTCAATGTCAGTGAAATTGATCCTGTCGCCACTCTGCTTGGTGCCTGACTGGTACTTCTGTCCTGCTGCGCTGACCACTTTGTCCATGTCATGGACATAGCACTATCTAACCAAACTTGGTTCCTAGGAGTATTTGTCATTTCTTGCAGTTGTCGAGAGAAGTTAACTTCTTAGGTTCTGTTTGCCAGGTGAAGTGAACCTAGCATTTTATTCTCAGTTCTCCTTTGTGTTTTATTGTCTCTTAGGTGCTGGTATTTAGGTGAAACGTGGCTGTGTCTTATGACAGAGTCCAAAGAGATTCTTCAGTCTGTGGAGGCAGAATTGGCTAGCCAGATAAGTTATGTGGTCACCAAATATCCAATGTTGCATGTCTTTTCAGCCTTGGACTAGGCCTTGCCTTGGCAGAAGCCAGAGAGCCACTAAGCAAAACTCCCTTTATGGACAGACCCACATTTTGAGGATGGTGGTATGCCCTGGCCACACGTGAAAGGAAGGGTGAAATGGTAGCAAAGTAAACTTGGTTCTGTTGGTCTGCAAGTCTCAGAAATTGCTCCTTTGGGTTATCTTGTATTTCTTCCAGGCAAGAGCCAAAGAGCTGTAACACAAAAGTTAGTTTGTTTGCATCTCTCTTACCTTTTCTTTCTTAGGCACCTTCCTCTGTTTAAAATAAATTGTCACTTAACTCTGGCTGTATCCCTAACTTCCAGTGTCTCTAAATGTTCTGCTTAAGCTTTTAAAGCAGTGAAGGTGTTGGAAAGTTTAGAACTGAGAGATAAATAAGCTACTTCAGAAAGCTCAAAGGTAGTGGAGGACTGTTGAACAAAATGTTTCACCTTCTCATTCAAATATTCTTTTTTAAAAAATGGCAATATTCACAATGTGTTAGTTTCATATCTATAGCATAGTGATTCAATTTTTTATTTTATTCCATTATAGAATATTACAAGGTATTGAATATATGGAATATTCTTAGTAACCAGAATAGAAAATTCATGTAGTTGAGAGCATCTGGCTGTCAGTTTACATGTCGTCGGTCATAGAGCAGAGGCTGAGCAGATCAGAAAGTTGCCTTGTTTACAACAAAAGACAGGAGCTCTTTACTTCTGAAACATTTAACTGTGGTTAAAAGCGAAACCACCTTTCTTATATTGCTTGTCTGTATCAAAGCCAGGAAAGGGGATAACTCTAGTTTTTTGTTTTTATTTTTTAGGGGTTCTTCTACAAATGATGAAAAGAGGGAAAGAGCAGTGACTTTTAAGAGCTGTGGTTAAGATGCTAAACATTAATTTTCTATGCTTTTATCTGATTGGAGAGTTGCAGGGTCCCTTAGAAATCCTTTGGTCTAACTTCATCTTAGAGGTAGAGAGCAGAGCCCGGGGACTGTGTCTGGAATCCTGCTGGTTAGTCCAGTGTTCCCTCTCTCGTACCATTCTTCTTCTGCCCAGCCGGTGAAGGCTGCAGTGGCGTGCTCCTGGGTGCAAAATACTTTTATCTGTGTGTTCTGTCCTTTTCCTTCCCTCCCTTCGGTGGTAGCAGGTGCCCCTTACTGATCATGGGACTCTCAGCTAAGAGAGCTGAGGGAGAGAGATCGAAGGTACAGCTTGGTTCTTCAAAGCCTGACAGCCACCTTTTCATGCCACACGGATGACAAAGGAATAATATTGTCCAAATCCACTTCCCCACACCTGAACTTTGAGAGATAAGAAAGCTCCCCAGTGGAACTTTTTCTTCTGTGGCTCTCACCACTTCCTATCTGGTATTATGGTCATTTATATGCAATTCATCTCTCCTACTAGACTGTACACTCCTGGAGGGCAGAGTATATTCTTATTCATGTTTGTATCTTCTTTCTCTTGCTCCTGGCACCTAATAGAGTGCCTTGCACACAGAAATAATAAATGATTGTTGAATGAACGAATAAATCTGACATAGAAGGGGGATGGACTTAGGAAACAGACGGTTCTGGGTTCAGATTTTCAAGCCCTGTATCTTCCAGTTATTAACCTCCTCAAGCCTCTGTTTCCTCCTGTGCAAAATAAAGATGATACTACTTATAAGAAAAAAACAAAAAAAGAAGTAAATCTGATTGTGTTGTTCTATCGCTCTTTCTGCTTGAAGTATTAACTGATGTCCTTTACGTCAGAGGAGTCAGAAGCAATGGAGCAACATAATCAAAGTCTACCGTCTGTTTTCGAGGCAGTCACGTTATGGAATGTTCTAAGACATGCTAGGTTAGGAAAGGAAACAGCTGTATCTGGTGCACTCGAGACTTGTGAACTTTACTGACAAGTAGTATTTTGTCAGTAATTTTGATAAGAATTATTATGTACTAGATATAATTAATTCTCAAATGTAAATAAAATTGTTCTAATATATGGAAACAGGCGGCAAGACAGAAGGGAAATCTGAAATTCTATGCTTATTATCTAGATTGGTGCCACCTGAAAGTTTGTACTTTAGGCCAAATTTACTGTTTTGCAATGTAGTGTATCAAAGCTTGAAATGTTCTTGGTGTACTGACACTACAGTGAAGACGGTCGTTCAGAGAATGGGCTGATATGCCTTTGTGACAACTTGTCAGTGAAGCTTTTTGGTTTTAAGCCATATTTACCATGAAAATTCTAAGATAGTAGTCAAACTGTTTTGTTCTAAATAGTCTGAGAACCGAGGATCATTCAGAGTCTTAGAGTTAGCATTGTGAACTTCAGTAACCACAGTAATAATTACCTTTAGGACATAGGTGTTAAAGGGATTGATCACTAAATTGGTACTGAGCTCAAATTCTCTTCAGAATAAATTCTTTGATAAAAGCTGTGTGAGGAAGAGTGAGTGGGTGGGCAGTCAGAATCAGCTAGCTCAGAGTTCAGGTTTGACGGTGGCTCCCCTGCCGTGCATTTGGTTTGCTACTTCCATTTATGGAGCAGTCTTGGTTTAACCTGTATTAGTGCCCATTCAACATTAGTGCCTCGTCAGACAGTGGAGCTGTGTGTAGAGGTTGAGAGGACTAGTAACGTGCCAGGTTACACCCCACTACGTCTCTCTAGCCATCTGTCATATTGTTGGTTCACTTTTAAACACCCTGTGTTTTATCAGTCCCCACTGTGTTACTGACCCAGGGGCATAATTAATCTTAAATATGATATTCTAAGTACCATATACTCTTAGGGTAAGAGACTGGCACTTGAACAAGGAAGGAGCTTAAATCCTTTGTGTGTTTTCACAGCTCAGTTCATCCAAATTGATACCTCTGAAGGAGAGGATGTTAATAGGAAATCAAGTTCTAGAGTCTGATCTTATCACTTGATCTGATTAGCAGCCTATTTCACAGACTGGATGCAAACCAGGTGAGGGTTAACTCCACAGCTCAATTAAAAGCAACTTTGGCTGACACTGCATCTAATCTCTAAGAGACCTGCAGGGCAAGGCTAGTCTTCTGGTGTAAGTCTGTATCAAATACTAACTTTTGGGAAGACAGTAATAGGAGTAGTCCACATCAATTGGTAATTTTCTATTTTACCAGCTACAGTAATCAAATGTAAGGGCATTCTTGTTTCATCCACAACCTACTACCTTCCCTCCCTCACCCTATTTTTTAGCCAGTACCAGACTATTTACATATGTAATATTTTTATAAGGTTCTTAAAACACACACAGTCCCAATATCATACATAAGTTGGTAACTAAATAGCCAATTGGTGCTCTGATTTGCTCTACTGGCTCATTTTACAATTTGTTCACATCCGGATCCACCAAAGATCTGTACATTTCACTTGATTAGTCTCTTTTAAGGCTCTTAATCTAGTAAATTCCCTTTTTTCCTTTGCAATTTGTTGAAGAAATGGTTTCATTTGATATAGCAATCACGTCATTTGTTGTGTAGAACTTGTAGTATTCTGGCTTTTGCTGACTGCATCCTCTGCCATAAGCTCTTAAAATGGTTTGTAATTTTACTGTGTACATTCTCACCCATCACAATGCTGTATGATAAGATACTGCTAGATCCATTCTTAGGTAAGGGAACTAACTATGACAGCTTAAGTACTTGTCTAAAGTGACATGCAAGTTATAGGATTTGTATTCAGGTCTGATGACTCCCAAAACCACTACTTCTAACCACTACTTTATAAAGTAATTGAGATATTCATATTTACTGTTGAGGTTTTCTTCTATAAAACTTCATGAGCTTGTTGTATTAATTATATGGAGAAAAATCTAGAATTTCAAAGGTGTCATTTTCTTCTATGAACTAAACAGTTAATTAGAATCAGTCAAGTATGCCCTTGAATGTACCTATCTTTGACAAGTTTTAAGTCAATTTTTAATCCAGGGTTAAGTGGCCATCTACAAACCAAGGAAGGTTTGTATGACATAGTGGCTAAATGCATAAGCTCAGGGCCACCTGGCTTTGAATCCTAGCTCCTTCATACCAGTTAATTTATTTAAACCTACTTCCCTCATTTGTAAAATGGAAATTAGTATTTGCCCCATGAGGCTACCTTGAGAATGAGAATTAAATGAGAATGAAATGAGTGGCTCATCCACAGTGACGGGCCTAAAGCAAGCACCAAATACATTAGCCCAAAGGAATACCTGCTCTGTAATCGTTCCTTAGTAATCAACTAGTGTATAGCGTGGTTCAAAGTTGCTCAGCCATGTCTGGCTCTTTGCAACCCCATGGACTATACAGTCTATGGGATTCTCCAGGCAAGTCTACTGGAGTGGGCAAGTTGTTCCCTTCTTCAGGGGACCTTCTCAACCCAGGAGCTGAGGTGGATGAGCTACCAGGGAAGGTCAGGGGCTATGGTTGGCCCCTCTCAATACCATTCTTGCTACTTTTAATTCTTGGTCTCACTGCTCAAGTAATGGAGCACAGTCCCACAGTTTTCAAAAACCACCAAGTGCCAGCTGACAACATACAGTTACCTCATATGTTAACAAATCTGACCCATGATCTGAAGATGGCTTAGAAATCTAAAAAAAGCCTTCAGTTGAGTCCCACGTGCACTTGGATTTAGGAGTTAAAATCACAGGCTTTGGAATAAAAACGAGTTTGAAAATCCCAATGCTACCACCTATTAACTGTATTAGTTTTCTTAAGCCTGAGTTTATCACTGAAAAAAAAAGTAAGCAATACTTGCTTACAGAGACAGAAGTTTAAATGATTGTATATAAAGTACCTGGTATCCAATAAGCACTCTAATAATATACACAAACATTAGGAGAAAGTATACAAAGGAAAAGGAAATTAAAACCAAACCAGTTGATTTATCAGTTCTTTGTGGACAAGAAAACAAAAATCTTACTGAAAAGGTAAGATCCATTAACAGGGAAAAAAGAACCCATTTAAACAATGTGAAAGAACTTTTAGAACAAAATTTTCATTAATAATAAAATCAAGACCTTTTCTGAATTCACAGACTGCAAACTGGTATTGTTCCATTTGGGGGATGAGGGAAAGTTAGCATTTGGAAACTATTTGGTACACAACTCCCAATTCAATATGTAGCTGCATTTTATTTTTTTTTTTGTAGCTGCATTTTAATATATTAAAAATGAAGCCACACAGGACTTAAATGAAGAACATTAATATATTTATTTGAATTGTAGATACAGTCAATCACCATGGCTAATTATGTCTTAAATAAGATGTTTTCCCTGAGGCTATAAAAAGAAAAAAGCCTTGGACTCATTACATCCATTTAATACAGTGACCAAAGAAGCCACTTAATCTTCACATCAGAAAAGGAAATGCTTATGGTAAGCACACTCATTGTTTGAGGGAGAAGAGCCTACTGCCAGAAAACCAATGGCAGGCACCTAGAATTGTTGGAAGTATTGACCACTCCAGTATTCTTGCTTAGGAAATTCCATGGATAGAGGAGCCTGGCTGGCTACAGTCCATGGGGTTGCAAAAGAGCCAAATATGACTGAGTGACAGGGTGATGGGGTGATTTTGTTTGTTGAATGTTTACAGGTTTGTTTTTCTGAAAAATTTCAAGACATGAAATAATGTAACAAAAGACCATCAACTTTTCTCTTAAGAGGAAGAGAATTGTGTTTTTAAAATACAACTCTACTCTCAGATTTATTAAGGGTAGGAAGTTTTCTATACCTGCTGGGATCTGGCATGAAGCTTTAAACAGAGGGATAATCTGACTAAGCTAAATCAGCCAAGTGTAGCTGTATATTTAAAGACTCAAGTAGAAAAAGCTCCTCTTGGCCTGTTGATCAAAGCAAGCAGCAACCACACCTTTGAAAAGGGGAGCAGTGTGGAAACACTACTCTGCCTCACCAGTGGATCTGTTATCCTAAGCTGACTCTCCACTCACTGCCTGCCAAATACAGATTTTCCACATTTGAACTTCCTTCTGCTGTGCAGAATGTTCTTAGCAGTAAAAATCATAAAGCCTACTTCTGTAGTAATTCACTGAAGGGCAATTGGTTTTCATTTTCATAAATACAAGTGTACTATACAGCTTTGTATATATTGTGTTCTCTAAGATCTTTAAAGAACTATTTGTTATGAAATAAATTTTAATTTCAAATTGGAAATGTATTTTTGCCCCTTGTTAGCATTTCCACTGCCTAACTGCACAATTTCAGATGTAGTAGTATTTTTTTGAAACTTTTCCAGTCCTGTGGCTACTGCTGGGTCTTCCAGATTTGCTGACATACTGAATGCCAACACTTTGATGGCATCATCCTTTAGGGTTTTGAATACTTCTGCTGGAATTCCATCACATCCAGTAGCTTGATTAACAGCAGTGCTTCCTAAGGCCCACTTGACTTTGCTGCACAGAATGTCTGACAGGGTGACTGACCACACCATCACAGCAATCTGGTTAATTAAGATCTTTTTGGTACAGTTCTGTGTGTTCTTTCCATCTCTTCAGCATCCACTAGGTCTCCATCATTTCTGTCCTTTATTGTGCCCATCTTTGGCTGAAATGTTCCTTTGGTAGCTCCCAATTTTCCTGAAGAGATCTCTACCCCTTTTCTGTTTTCTTCTAGTTTTATACACTGTTCATTGAAGAAGGCCTTCTTGTCTCTCTGCTGTTCTTTGGAAGTCTGTGTTTAGTTGGATATACATTTCCCTTTTTCTCTTGCTTTTTGATTTTTTTTTGTTCAGCTCTTTGTAAAGCCTCCTCAGATAACCAGTTTGCCTTCTTTTCTTTTTCTTTGGGATGGTTTTATTTGCTGCCTCGTGTATAATATTATGGACCTCTGCCCCTAGTTCCTCAGGTACAGTTAATTAGATCTGATCTCTTAAATTTATGTGTTACCTCCACTGTGAGAGCTGGACTGTAAAGAAGTGAAATGAAGTGAAAGTTGCTCAGTCGTGTCCAACTCTGCAACCCCATGGACTATACACAGTCCATGGAATTCTCCAGGCCAGAATACTGGAGTGGGTAGCCTTTCCCTTCTCCAGGGGATCTTCCTAACTCAGGGATCGAACCCAGGTCAAGGCAGACTGCCAAAGAATTGATGCCTTTGAAGTGTGGTGCTGGAGGAGACTCCTGAATGTCCCTTGGACAGCAAGGAGATCAAACCATTCAATCTTAAGGGAAATCAACTCTGAATACTCATTGGAAGGACTGATGGAAGCTGAAGCTCCAATATTTTGGTCATCTGCTGTGAACAGCTGAATCATTGGAAAAGTCCCTGATGCTGGGAAAGATTGAGGGCAGAAGAGGGCATCAGAGGATGAGTTAGCTGGATGGCATTACTGATGCAATGGACGTGAACTTCAGGAGATGATGAGTAACAGGGAGGTCTGGTGCACTGGAGTCCATGGGGTTGCAGAGAGTCGGACACGACTGAGTGAACAACATTTTTGAACATGCGGCATACGAGTCCTTTAAAATGCAAATATTTCTGAAAATTTTCTAAATCCATAATTACGTACAACAGCTCTTTAAAAAGATATCTCAACTGCCTAAGCAGTGCTTTGTTAGACACTGCTAAAAAACTCCAGGTGAATCTATGGATGTTAAATTCAGCAAATTGATCTAGGTAAAAGTAGTACTATTTAAACACTCAGATTAATGGCTATTAGGAGATTTAACATAGCAACAATTACGTAATTATTCATTTCTGTTTATTGAATTAAAAGGGAGTACAAACAATTGGTTAAGTGCTATGCACTGACATGGAAAAGGTAAATTAAAAAAAAAAAAAAACCAGGAAGGCAAATCAAAGTTAATGTAGTTTCAGTTGAACAAAAATTTAAAGACATTTAATATACTACACATTTATAAAATAAAAGTTAACAAAGGGTGTTTTGTAAATAATTAGTAGAACAAGTGAAAATAAATATACCAGAGACCTCAAGTTTTTTACGCTTTAATGAAATAATAAAGCAAAGAAATTTAAACTACTAAATATAATGAGAGGCAGTTAAAAACAAAAAACAATCCCCCCCAAAATTTAAGAACACAATCCTTTGAAACGTTTAATCAGTCCATAGCAAATAATTATTACATACCAAAAGCTCTAAGTGTTAACTAGTTCCACCACAATGCCATGTAAATCTTGACACTTTAGAAATCTTGAGATCAACACTTAAGTTCTTTTCTTGATCTCTACAGCTTGGTTTGTAAAATACACACATGCTTTTGTGGATCTATTCCCCTCGCCACATACACACATTTTCAAGGAGCCAATAAAATTTTTTCCACCTGTGCCTAAAAATGTTCCGATTCAGTTTTAGCACTTTGACCCTGATGATGAAAATGTTTTAAGTTAAAGATGGGGACACAATTTCAGTCTTATAAAAATATACCAGTATTAACCAAACCTTAATTCAGAGAGGGCACTTCACATGTGCACGACTTTCAGTAAAATTGATAAGCACCCAGAACAGCTGTTTCTAGGACTTATTAAGTACTCTCTCTCTTTCATACAGATACAACACACACACACACATTTTTATTCTATTAGTTTCATCAAATCCAGGCTATCTGGATTAAGTAGATAAAGGATGGGTTCTGTTTTTGCAGCTATAGGGCAGCTACTATAACAATAGCTTAGCAACACCGAAAATTTTCAATTAAGTTCACCCTGTTTTTAGAAAGTGTCTAAGTGTAAATGCAAATTCACCTCTTCTCTTCAAGTTAGCGGTTTATATTAAATCAGGTATGGTTTTTGAAATGCAAGTAATGTTTTGGGGAACAACCCCAAAAACGTTGCTAAAATCTAAATGAGAAAGTAAAACAAGATAAACATTTTCGATATGGGACAAAAAGGATATTAAGAAAAATGTCTTCTTTCCTCCCCATGCAAAAGTAGTCACTCTTCTGCTGTGAAAGAAACTGACATGGATATTTCCCTTTCAAGAGAGGTAAGATATATTTACCAGTGTGAGCAGAGGTGTTAGGGTCAGTTCTTGTGTGCAGGAACCAACATCCTAAAAAAGAGAATTTCAAGATGGGGAGGGGTGGGGAAAAAGGGTTTTCTATTAATGTCATGGAATGCCACTCTAGAGAGACAAAACTCCTAATAATAAAAATCACCAAATTACTACTAGTGTGATTTCAGATTAATAAAATATTGACAAGTCATTTTAATTAGTTTATTTTTAAAGTTAGGTAATCCCTTTTTGTTCTCCCACCCACTAAAATGGGTCAATTTGTAGGGGCATTTGCAAACAAAACTTCCTCTGTTTAAACTACTTACCTGGTTAAATAGAACATTTACCTGGCCAGTAACAGAAGTGTAGCTAGCATGAACATTAATAAAATACAGAAACCAAAACTAGGCCATTTTCCCTCCCAGCTAATTCCCTACTCCTAATTTACCACCCACACACCCATTTTAGGAACCCCAAATCCAACACTGTACTATTAATAACCAGTTATTTGGAGGAAAAAGACATTTAGTTTCATATGTGCTCTAGCCCTTGATCAATGAATAGTTGACAACAAAAACATTTTCAAGCACATGGAAATGAGCCTACTAACCTGATTTTTGGAGCCAAAATTCTCCACTCTATTTTGATATATGTGCAAAAAGTATTGGTACTTTTCAGTTTATACATGTTATTATCTTGCAGCTGGCTTGAAAATATTCTCACCTCAAGCCTAGAGAGACTACAGCACAATTAGAGGTTTTCAGTTGACAGCTATGAGTTAGACCATCCTGCTATCAGATTCTTTGTACCATAAAATCCTAGGTTTCTTCATTTCACCTTTCTAGCAGTCACTGCACGGCACATGCATGAAACAGACGTTTACAGCAATTGGCACAGCAAAGTACCAGTATATGTAGGAAGCTGCCAATTAAGACAGACCTGGAACACAAACTCACCTAGCTGCTGTAGAAACCTTTGCATAGTTGTTACTCCATTTTAATGGAGTTATGTTCTTGTAAAATGTGCCTCACTTTGCCTCCACTTTTTTTAAAGTGTTCTTAACTATACTTCAGAAGCACTCTGAAAACTCAGATCTAGGGGTGGTTGGGTGAAGGACAGTAGACTCTGAGTGCCAAATTGCCCCTGAACGGGCACATATCCCAGTGAATGTTACAAATGTACCATGGCACACTGTAATGAAATTTGTAAACAGCTGTGGAGTTTCTATGCCCACATTGTGTTAGTGATGTTACCATAGAGATTGGGGTAATTAATGGCTTCAGGATATACATGAATCACTTAAAATATGAATGGATTTAACTGTACTGAGGTAAAGAGAAGTTGCCACTTAATTATATACAGTTACCAATGAAGATTTTATTCAAGCTTAAAGTAAAAAGTAATTTTAGTTAAGAAAAATGAAGTACCAGATAAACTGTAACATATAGTTATTTTAACTTAGAAATATCAAAACAGGAATTCTTGATTCTCTAAGTGGTGGTCTCTGCAAAATGGAGCTTAAAGAAATCTTTTACATTACCAATTTGATAAAATAATCTGCTGACCACGATCTGTCATCTCCTCTCATTATGAGCTTCTGGGAGAATCCGAGCTATTTTAAGGCCAATTTGTGTTTTTCTTTCTTCTCCCCTTCCCTGACTTGACCATTTCTCCCTGCTACCCTCCTGTTAAACGCCCTCCACCCCCATCCCACCCACCAAGGAAGAACTCCTGACATCCAAGCCTTTCTTCTCTTCTTTGTGGATCCTGAAGAAGTCTGCTTATGGTAATAATATAGATTGGGCTGGGTCAAAAGGAAACAGTGTTAAGACTTTTTCTTCACCAGAATCTTAATTTTGGAGATATTCCCACTCATCTCCATGTAACAGCTATGGTCACCATATTCATCCTCTACTGAAAAGGGGAGGGAATTTCAAAGGAGACTAAGTATGTTGTACTCAGCTGTTACGGGATTTTAAAAGCACAATGTGAACATCAGGCTTTTGGCATATTTTAAATGTGAAATTCTCAAAAGTGCTTTACCATGAAGGAAACCTTTCCTTAAACTAAACAGGGAGGGGAGAGGGACACTACCCACAGCACCAGTTTAGAATGAGGTTCAGTATGGCAATATCTGAAAAACTGAGGAGAAATAGTCTTTAAATTTAGTATCCCTGTGTCAAAATATTAAGGGCAATTAGAGAAATGAGTATAAGGTTTTAAACTCAGTTTAAGTATGTTTGTAACCTGCTGAATTCTTCTAACAAGCTCAATTATACTATAAACTTTCAAAGTGGTTATATCTGCTGATTTCTACTCTCTTGCTAGATGACACCAAAATGATTCCCCAAACTGAGAACAACTTGGAACAAGCTTTGTTGAAAACTTATACAGACTACTGATCTCTCATGTTGGTACAAATTTAAAATTCTCTTTTTGAATCTTGAATTTCTTCAAGATCAGGTACTGATGTTCCTTCAGGAATAAAACAAAAGGGGGAAAATCTTCAAAGCACTACTCTGAATTTTCTATATAGTGTCCTTCCAAGCACTGTTTCTGACCATGTCTCATGTGGTATTCCAGAAGAGCATCAGTTATACTGCATATCTAAGTCATAGAGGAAACTCTTTTTTAGCTGGTTTAGATTCCAAATGTATACAAATGAAGTCACTTTAATCCTATAAATACTTCTTAATTTATTTTTAAAAAATTGTGCTGTTAACCCCTTTACGGGGCAACAAGCTATGTGAAAAGTACAAAACTTTTTGTCAAATGTAATATTGAGAGTGCTTTTGACATAGTTCACTGGTTTATCATCTGGATCAGTATATACTGCGCAACGGGCAAGGCTAGAATCCATGAACCAAGCTGCAAAGATCTCAAGCTAAATAAGGCGGAAAGATTTGGAGAAACAAAAGAAGGAAATTCTTTCCTATCCAATGTATACTCTTCAGACTAATGCACTCTTTCTATCAAGCCTTCTAAACTGTTAAATAAAGTTTTCCAAACAAGCATTTAAACTTCATTACACAGAAGAGCAACAAGAATGGTATCCTGCCAGACAAAAGACAGGAGGGAAAAAAATATATATACTGAGTTCAATGGGTAAGCCTGAATGTAGCACAGTTCTTCACAACCGATGGGGGGATAATTCAACATGGTGTCCAACAACGTTCTAACGACGTGCTTCATCTCAACTGGTTACTATGAAGCAAGGTGTAAATGTTTGGCCCCAATCGGGCTTCAGAAATGGTTCTTTTTTCATGACGAGCATGTCAGTCCAGCTATCAATCATGTTTGTTTGCACCAAATCCCAAGCCATTAAAATACGACTAATTTTAAGTTAAACAGAAGTCGTCTGCTCCATATTCGCCATCAACTATCCATGCTACTGCATTCCTCTGAATGAAGACAAGATGAAATGTGTATTGGGGGGAAAGAAGAAGAGGGGAGGGAGAGAAAAAAGTTACCAGTTAGAAAGTTCTGAAATCAGCATCATGACATCACAAAATATCTTAACATTAAAAAAAAATCACATCAAGGCAAATCCTTGGTATTCTCATCATGATCATTACAACTGTGTATCACATCTTAGGCTACATATTACAGTCTAAACCCATGATTATTTTGAATATTGGAGAACCGAAGTGAATAATCATATTGGAATCTTATACTTTAACAAGAAATCTTGAAATAGTTACTCAGAGTGGAAACATTTTTATGGTAGTTTACAATAGAAGAGAATAAAGAACATCTCGCAGTCCAAGGTAAAACTGCATTCTAACTATGTACTGGGTTGGCCAAAAAGTTTGATCAGTTTCCCAATATTACAGAAAAACCCAAATAAACGTTTTTGTCCAATCCAATATTGTATTCTTTTGGTGGCTCAGTTCGAAACTCTACAATATTACCCTACTCTGTGTGTGTGTGTGTGTGTGTGTGTGTGTGTGTGTGAAGGACAATGTGTCAACAGCTCTATTGCTATAATTCACATACTCTACAATGCACTCATTTAAACTGGACAACTCAGTAGTCATTAGCATATTCACACAGGATTGTACAACCATCAAGGTAATCAATTTTAAAACAATTTTCATCACCATTAGAAGCCAATCAACAATCCAAGCAATTACTAGTCCACTTTCTCTACGGATTAGCCTATCTGGGACGCTTTCATATAAATGGAACCACAGTAGGTACTCTTTTGTGTCTGGCTTCTTTCATGGCATAGTTTTTAAAGTTCATCCAGGTTGTAGCATGTATGAGTACTTGATTCTACTCCATTTTATATAGTCCTCAAAAAAAAAAAAAATGCAGTATGGATTGCTACCGTTATAATAAAAGGCCAGCAATTCTTTTTTTTGGAACTTAAGTATTTTTAGTTAAATGACTTAGTGTCTTAGGATACTTATAGTTTGGGAATGCCATTTCCTTAGCTTTATCTACATTTTCCCCAAATGTCTATTCCAAACAGGTATTAATTAGAAAAAATGTTTTCGAGCAGGGGAGAAAGAACTCAGAGGATACTTTAATAAAAGGCATGTAACCAAGTATCTAGTTATTGAGAAGTTGTTTTCTTTTTGTAGGTATAAATGAAAATCTTTTAGTGCTATACCTATTTGCAAAGCACAACTGAAAATTGCTTAATTTGACCCAGTTCTTACAACTGGACTGTTTGTCTCACCCACCATAATGAGTACCCACAATAGTTAAATTACCAAATAGCACTGCAACTCTTATTCCACTGGAGTGGAAGCACAAACATATCCTTAAAGCTATGTCTAAAATAAATTTACTGACAAGGTAAATCTGTTACTATATACCTAGTATTTTCCTAGTTCTTTGTATCAAATGTTTATTTGAAGAAATAATTTCCAAAATGACTAATAAAATCAGAAAAGCACATATAATCTCAGTTATAGATTTCTAAAGTATCTATGAGTAGGCCTTGAAACCTAAAAAGGGACAACAAACACAACAGGAAATCAATAAAAGATTTTTGCTTTTAGCTAATTTCAGAGGTATGTTAGTGAAATCATGTCATGTAGTGATCTACACATACAAAAAGGCCCCAGAAGGTTCTGAGGAACTCAAGAGTAGTTGTCAAACTTCATGAGCTGTGTACTCTAAATGCTTTTTACCCTCGTCTTTGGCTATGTACCCTCACCTACCAGTGAGATCTGGCACAACCTGTGCCACACAGAAGCGCAGAGAACATGCTTTTAAGCCATTCGTGCTACCCTGACAACCCTCCTCCTCTGAGAACAACTGAGAGCAGCTGGTCATCTTTCCTACTAAAAACACTTAGGTGGGACACACTATGAACAAAAAAATCTGTTTATCTGTTTCTAGGTAAATTATTTCCGTCTAAGCAAACTAAATATTTTTGCTCTGAAAAAAGAACAGGTAAGTCATTTACATAAAATCTGTCATGATCTCTTCCTTACTAGCATATCTTGCTCAATTAAGCTATGTCCTTAACTGTTAGCTTTTTGGCTTTGGGTTTTCTTCTGGTATCTGAAAGTAACGGGAAACACCTTTCAGACTTAGATCAGAAGACCAGGTGGCACTCTGCAAGTTAGTTAGTCTTGCCATGCTTCAGTTTTCACACTCTAGAAAACACTTCTCCATTTCTCTCACAGGGCTATAAAGACGTTGTGCAAGAGAGTGTATATAAAGGGCCTAGCAGGTTACGAGGCACACAGGTACATGATGAATTCTAGTTTCGTTCTCTTTCTCTATCCATCATGCACAGTTCATGCTAATGTGCTACATGGTATTAACAGATATTCATCTGTAAGGGTAAAACCATAGGCAAGATCATTCTGGAGTTGTTCAAATTTCATATACTAGCTATTTTTCATGAGCACAGAAGTATATACTAACTTGCCTGTAAATGAGGTGGCATATTTCTGCTTATTCTCACCACTGTCATCAATAAAACAAACAAAAAAATACTGTTGCATATTAGATTAATTAAACTCCTATGGAGTGAGATGTGGTGTACAATCTTTAAATGTGGGAGAAAATCTATTATATGCTACACTTTAAAGTACCGCCTAAAAGCACTACAACTTTATGATAAAGTAGGGCAAGGTATCATTTGGAAAACAACACAAGAATACTATATGATGGTTACCTTCAATATTCTGGTGGTCTATAAAAGGTGCTGGTCCCCATATCCTAACAGTGCCGTCATCTGAGGCGCTGGCCATCATGGATGGAATCTGTGGGTTCCAGCTCACGCAGTTGACTGTACGTGTGTGCCCTGTCAGCTCCGCAATTGGCAGTTCACTACGTTTGTGCCAGATGTAAACCTTGTGATCTGAAGAACAGCAATTCAGAAAAAAGTTGGGCAAGTGTAACAGATTAACAAAATTGATTTTAAGTTTACTGCTCATTACACACAGAACGTTTAACTTATCAGACTTGAAAGGACAACAAAAATATTAATAATTTAACATATTATTTTTGAAAAATCCATTTAAATTTTAATAAGATACACATTTTCCCCTGTTAAAAATGACAGACTAGCTTGCAAATCATCACAGAATCTGCAATATTTTGTAGTACATAATGTGTAATCATAGTCAAGACCTTTGAATATAAACAAATCTAGGATGGAGATAAATTCTATGGAAATGAGAGGTGACAGAGAAGCAATGTACCCAAATTCAAATATGGCAATTAAGACGACAGCTAGTACTTACAATGTTCTAGGTGCTAAATAAGTATGTTATTTAATCTTCACCACCATCAGGAGGTGGTGCTTATCTCTTTTAGCTATGGTGACTGATGAACTGCAAGTGTGAGCAATCTGCTCATGGTCAACAGCTGGTAAATGGTGAACCTGGGACTGAAATCTGGGAGGTCCTGCTCACGTGTTTACCTGTGAGGCTAGACAGCTGTCCAAAAGCTGTATCATAATATGACTGTGTGGTAGTCTATTTACAATCTCATCAAGTGCCCATAAAAACCAAAACCCCCAACTTTGTTTCTTTGGATAAACTAATCTTCAAAACAAAACGAAACAACTGTTGAGTACAGAGTAGTGATTCAGAGTAAGGGCTGTAAAGTCAGACTACTTGGTCCACATCCTCCCTGTGTTCCTGACCAGCTGTGTAACTTCGGGCACATTTCCCATTCCCTGCAACTTTTCTTCTGTAAATGAGGAGTCATACTTACCTCATCATGTTATGAGGATAAAATAAGTCTGTGTATGAAGAAATGTTTTGAACAGAGTCCAACACACAGTAAACACCATATATTACCATAAAGAGTTAACTAGATGTAAGTGATGGTTCTTGAAAAGACGGCAGAGCCCCAGGGTGAGTTAGAAAAGTGTCCCATCTGAAGAGCTGTCACTCAATTAACAAGATCTGTGTGGGAACTTTCAGTGGATGTGCTGCCAACTGAGGAAACTTTAGAGTGGTGAATAGGTAATAAACTTGTGGTAAAAGAACATGCCCTGGTTTCAAAACTTACAAAGATAAAAAGTTGGAACCACTGTTGAACATTTTTTTGTGTATGGGAAGCGAAAGCTAAAAGGAACTCACTGAAGTACCGAATTTATCTTTCCTAGAAGGTATTTGTTGTTCAGTCATTTTTGAAAATAATTTTCCTTGAATAAAATAAAATTAGCAAAAAGAAAAAAAAAAAAATGCCCAGAGAGGCTATGCTTCCCCTTGGACAGAGCAAGTCCACAAAGAAAGACTATAGGCTTTCTTGAAAAGTGAGAATGCAACTGAAATCTGCCTACGTTTGGATGAAAAATGCTTTTTTGAACACATATCCAAGGAGGATATTTATTGAACATGCAGCAAAAATTAAGAAAGATCTGAGCAGTCAAGACCAGAATGACAGTCCTATGATCAAGCTCTGCTTACTTTATCAGTTAAAGGAATCCAGTGTCTATGCAGAGGAAAAAATAAGTTTTTCTCTTTATTATCAGCACAATGAAAAGGCTGGAGTAATGGCATAACTTTTAGGGGGAAATGCTTCCTGTTGCTCTATCTTATATTGACATTCATGTATTTGGGGGTTTGGAAGGTTCTTGGAATATATTTCTCACAAATAAATGACGAATGGATTACTGTGGACATCTTGGGAGACAGCATATTTGCTATAACCACTTGGTGTTGAAAACATTTTTAGAGCCATTCTAAACCACCTGAGTCATGAGAATCCTAATCTCCTTCCGTCACAGTTATGTTTCATTTTTAGCCCTAAACAGAATATAATGTGGCTTAATTACATTATTCATCAGGCTTAGTTCTGAAGTTAGTTTGGGCCAAAAAAAAAAAAAAGATCGACATCACTAGGGATAATGGTGGCGATACATATTTTTTAAAAGTACTTCTAGGCTACATATTATTTTTAGAAAGAGTACAGGGGATTGTCACAGTTGGTAAAGAATCTACCTGCCAATTCAGGAGACAATAATAGATGCAGGTTCTAACCCTGGGCCAGGAAAATCCCCTGGAGGAGGAAATGGCAACCTATGCTACGGTCCATGGGGTCACAAAGAGTTGGACGGACACACACACACACACACACACACACACACACACACACACACACGATTGTGAGGCATAATTAAGAGGGGTAAAAACCCCCCACCAGGAGCAGCATTAAATAGAGCATGGGGAAGGATCTTCGAGTAGGAGGAGCTAAAAAGCATGTAGAAGGCTTAATATTTAAATCATATCAAACAGAAACCAATGGAAAATCTAGAAGAAAATAACATGATTAAAGTTTTTGATGGGAAAGAAGTGAACTCAAAATTGTTACCTACCAAGCCACTCTTCTCTTCTCTTAATCTTATCTGAATGGTTTTTTCAGGGAAAGAAAGAATGAAGTCATATGCTTCATGTGAAAAATCTAAATCTCTAAATGTCTCTTTGTCCCAATCCTTAAATATACCTTATACACAAAGGAAAAACTCATGTGTCACCTTGTGATCCTCTTCTCTACTGAGATCAGTTTTTTTGGTCAAAAAAGGGAAAACAGAAACATCTCACACAGTAACTGAATGTTACCAAGTGTTCACCATATCTTGGAAAACTATATTCAGTTTAAAAAAAAAAATGACTTAAGTAATTTGCTGCTACAGTACTACAACAGTGAAGTGGGTACTCAAGAAAATGTGTTCAATGAAAATTTTCAATAATCTGCCATTATCTGTTTCTATCACCTTAAAATGTACAGCAACTTTTAATACTGCCTCACTAATTTGTGCTTGCATATTTTAAACAATTTGTTTTAAATTAGACTACTTGAGGCACATGCCTGCCTGATATACTGATGTTATTAGACCAGAGTAAGTTATTAAAAAAGGTAGTAATTAATTCCATAATTTGAGCTTTCCTGAGACCATAAGAATCCCATGGTCTCAAAGAAAATCTAAATTATTTTCTTTGGTCATTAAAGAAACACTGAAGATCTAATTACAGTCAATTTTGTCCAAGATCAAGTAAAACATAATTAACCTTGATTTTTAAGATACTATTAACATCTAAAAACTGTTAAGTCTCATGAAAAGAAAAATGCCTACAGAAGAGTAATGATTTAACTAAATCTTGATTTGACATACGCACCAAACACACGTCCACACAGCCACGGCAGGCACTACTGATCTGTGACAATGAGGAGGACTCAAATCATTCCAAGAAAAGGGAAATAAACAGTGTACTGGATACATGACTCACACAATTTCTGATTTAACATCCTGAATTTGTTTGGAGACATGACTACCTTTACAAATTGAGAGAATTACAGAACTTTCAGTCAGTCCATCAATATATATCTGTGAATCAACACACACACAATTTACCTTCACTGCCACTAGCGATGAAGTCTTCATTATGGCCTCCAAAACATGAATGAATCGTATAAAACCCTTGTGTAACACCTTGATACTTTCTTACTAAAACTCTGTCTTGCAAGTCCCATAAATGAACTCCCTGTAAGCAAAAGAGAATACAGGTATTTACTGTTAACGCAAAAGAATCTTAAAGAGTAATCTGTGACTACGCATTTGCCAGATGAACATTTCCGTTTTCTATTTATGCAAAATGCCAACGTCCTGAAAAAGTTCCAGTTGACTCTACAAACTTATGGATCAAACACACGAAGTAAAATTTAAGAATTCATAAAAATATTTGTTTATATATACTAAACCCCACAAATTTTAACTAAGCTAAATTTTCCTGAGAATTATGTTAATAAACTTACCTGAGTTGCTACATTTAACAAAGCTAATCGGCCATTCTTTGAAATAGTAAAAGACATAATGGGATGATCTTCTTGTACTCTGTAACCAAAAAATAATTTGTCAAAACCAACATACTAAAAATCAAGACATTCAAATTATTTAAATATAACAAATTTAAGTCTGTAATCACTATTACGTACTATATTTCAATCAAGAAAAAGAACCTGAGTTAATAATTACTAAGCATCTCTTGACTATCCACCCAAATTACCAATCAAACAGAAAACATAATAAAAACTCTTCTTTTGAAGAAGCAAGTTCTTCTACACTTTTAATACAAATCAGATAAATGTTGTTTAATGGATATAAAGTATATTTACATGTTCCTATCTGTAAGGTCCTCGAAGTTATATCCCCGAATTCGCTGGTGTGTATCTGATGCTAGAACAGTCTTCCCGTCACTCAAGCACCAAAGGCATTGCACTCTCACTCCTTCCCAAGAGTCAAGGAGATTACCATCTAAATCCTGAGGAGAAAATTACTATTAACTTCATTACTTAACAGCACTCAGAAAGGAAACAAAGAACCAAAAGAATTTTTTTTTCCCCCAAAAGATTCTCTTAATATACCTTTTTGTAATATTTCTCTTTTCCTCAGACTGATCTCAACCTAGTTCTTTCTTACGTGTTTTCAATCATCAAAATTTATATAGGTCAAATTTCATTACAATACCTAAGGGGCGGGGGAGAATCGTAGTAAATCTATCTTCCCTTCTATCATACATAGATAAAAATAATAAATACAAAGAAAGAAAGAATCCTTAAGTGTCAAGGGCTCACAATTTTTGGAAAAGAATTTAAACATTCCTTTAAAATACATTATACTGGGATTTGTACTATAATATTCAGAAGTTGTGATATGGAAAAAGATAACTAACATGAATTATAGCTGTATAGAACTTAGCAATCTGTTATGATGTTTTAAAAAAGTCACCAAATTTGTAACATGCTCCTGGTAGCTCAGAGGTTAAAGTGTCCACCTGCAATGTGGGAGAACTGGGTTCAACCCCTGGGTTGGGAAGCTCCCCTGGAGAAGAGCATGGCGACCCATTCCAGTATTCTTGCCTGGAGAATCCCATGGACAGAGGAGCCTGTTAGGCTACAGTCCACGGGGTCGCAAAGAATCGGACACGACTGAGCGACTTCACTTCATTTCATTTGTCTACCAAGTAAAGCTTTTAGGATCATTATTTTCCTGAACATTCAAAGCTCTGAGTGGCAATCTTATTTTTACAGGTTAGGGAACTACCAAGTCATGTACCCTGAAGGCTTAAAACACTGTAAGGAATGGCAAAGTCAACAGAAACACACAAGGCCACCTTGAATTCAGGAAATTAAGAACTAATGGCTTAAATTCCAAAATGTACAGCATGATGGCTATAATTAATAATACTGTATTGCATATGTGAAAGTTGCTAATGAAGTAAATCTTAAAAATCCTCATCATAAGAAAAAAAAATTTTGTAACTATGTATGGTAATGTTTGTTAACAAGACTTATTGTGGAAATCATTCTGTAATATAAATAAATACTGAATCATATTATGTCATATACCTGAAATTAAGGTAACAATATATGTCTATCATATCAATCAATCAATGAAAGTACAGCATTACAACATCACTCATTATCAGAGAAATGCAAATCAAAACTACAATGAGGTACCACTTTACACCAGTCAGAATGGCTGCCATCCAAAAGTCTACAAGCAATAAATGCTGGAGAGGATGTGGAGAAAAGGGAACCCTCTTACACTGTTGGTGGGAATGCAAACTAGTACAGCCACTATGGAAAACAGTGTGGAGGTTCCTTAAAAAGCTGCAAATAGACCTGCCATATGACCCGGCAATCCCACTGCTGGGCATATACACCGAGGAAACCAGAATTGAAAGAGCCACGTGCACCCCAATGTTCATTGCTGCATTGTTTACAATAGCCAGGACATGGAAGCAACCTAGATGCCCATCAACTGACGAATGGATAAGAAAGCTGTGGTATATATACACAATGGAATATTACTCAGCATTAAAAAAAAATTCATTTGAAGCAATTCTACTCAGATGGACGAAACTGGAGCCCATTATCCAGAGTGAAGTAAGCCAGAAGCAAAAACAACAATACAGTATATTAACACATATATATGGAATTTAGAAAGACAGTAATGAGAACCCAACATGGGAGACAACAAAAGGAACGCAGATGTATAGAATAGACTTGTGGACTTTGTGGATGAGGGTAAGGGTGGGATGAGATGGGAGAAGGGCATTGAAGCATGTTAATTGTCATGTGTCTAATCAATCGCCAGCCCAGGATTGATGCTCGGGACTGGTGCAGCG
>ML660213.1:9477276-9596399 GCA_007570785.1 Antilocapra americana
ATGTCACAAGCAGAACAAAAAAAAAAAAAAAAAAAAAAAAAAAAAAAAAACAAAAACGACAAAAAACTAAAAAAAAAAAAAAAAAAAAAAAACTAAAAAAAAAAGAAAGTACAGCATTAGCCCATGGAGAGAAAGTCCAGACATAAAATGCTTAAATTAGTATATTATAATGGTACTGACCACCTAAAATAACTTAAAAAAAAAAAAGAAAATCAGGGGTGTATCAATAAACTGTATTGGGACAACAGGGGGAAAATTAAATGACTTACAACCATGCTGAGATAATAGCACACTAGATTCCATGAGTCTTGCAGTCAGCTTAATGAAACTGATAGTTTGTAATGGCGACATAATGACCTATACTGAATGATTTGATGGGGTTATATTTAACTTTAGTCTTAAGTAAATATTGAAGGACCTACTGGAACCATGCTAGGTAGTGATCTGAGACATGAAATCTAGATAACAGAGAGTAATGACACTGCATCTGTATCATAGTCTACTTTGTCATAAGACTTTTTACCTATTACTTACTTTTATTATCCCAACTCTCCAAGATTAATAGGGCAGGTAATGATCAGAAGACACCTCAAATAAAGACTGGAAAGTTTCCTGGCAACATTATCACTTTTATTCCTCAATTATTTAAAGTCAGTCTCCTCATGAAATACAGCATTTTTCGGGGTGTGGGGGCAGGTGGGGGGAGGGAGGTCAAGGGAGATACAAAAAATCTAAAGGGCTAAAGACCTCCCCACCAAAGAAATTATACACTAAACCTTTCTGTCCCTATACATAAAAAACATTTATTTATAAGAACAAAATGTTTAGTAGGACTATCTTTTTTTTAATGTTTCACTGAATTCAAAGCTATAGTTTATATAAGCAACTGAAATGTTTTTTTAAAAAAGATTCCACAGAAAGTTCTACTGGACAATGTTTATCTTAGAAAGACAGTCAAGTGGGTTTTCATATATTTTATAAAAGTCATCAAGTGAATTCTTTATTTTTACCAAACTAAATTTGCTTTTAAGTAAATTTGTAGGCATCTGAAATGGGGCACTAAATACTCACACACTGATAGAACTGCCCACGCTGACCACCAGTCACAAAGCGTTTCCCATCTGGATTCCAAGCCACACTTGTTAAACTGTCTTCATGAGATTGGCTCATTTTTGTCCTTAGCTCTCCCGTCTACAAGGAAATAAAACCGTGGATGAGATCTTCAAGATACTTCTCTAAAGGGAATGTATAAAGAAAAAACAGAAAAAGGATAGTAACTGGGATATCTGGTTAGTTTAATACTCCTAATTAGTGAAGTAGACTGTTTAAATTGGCCTTATAGAACAAGACTATAGCGTTTAGAAGAGAAATTGAGTACTTGAAAAAAACTCAGGAGTCAAAGCCTGGCATAGGTGATTCAAAGAATAGCTATGAGATAAACTTCAAATGGAACTCTTGTCTTAAATCAATTACATGCATAAATTAAAACAAGTAATTTTCCCCAAGTACAATGATGAAAAGCCCAGCACGACATACCTATTTCTTCTGAGTTCTCACTTCTCCTTAGTTCACAGTTCTTTATTTTATTCTAAAATTGTAGTTCATGCAATTAGCAACTCCTTAAGAACATGATTAAGAGGCAGAAAAACTATGCCCTTAAACTAGGCCAAGAGTGTAGGCAGTCTAAATTATGTTAATTTCATATCCAATATGCTCAAAATGTAGGAGGGAGAATGGGAAAACAAAAATTATTTTTCTGATATACAACTTTATTTCAATTAAAAGTAACAGAAAAGAGTGAAGGACATTTGTACTGTTTAGCAGTCATTTCAAAGCATTCCCAACTAAGTAAGATTATTTAGTTGGTTACAACCCTCAGATATCCTCCTGTTATTTTTTCTAAGTTATTCAACTTAGAAGGGAGACACATACCATTTAATCTAGTCTTGATTCCATTTTGTTCATGGATTAGAAACAGGATCTGAGAGATTAGAGCTGCCCTTGGGATAATAAAAAGTACATGGGCATAATTTTCCTGTGAGAAATGGGTAATCAAATTAAAAAAAAAAAAAGGAAGAAGAAAAGAAAAAAAAGGGTGCATGATCAGGAAATGGGGCCAAGTAACAAAAGCAAAGAGGGCACAAAAACCAGAATGTCTTCCTTACACTGAAAAAAAAAAATTCAGCAATCTTAAACCCTTCCCCCATATTGTTAACTATTCTCAAGTCATGATCTTCTGAGATTGTGCAGTATAAATGGGTAAAAAAAAAGAAAGTTTAAAAACACAAATACACATGCAACAGCTGAATCTTCAGTATTTTCTATTTACAGTAAGTTCTGAAGGCAGAAATGGTCTTTTCCTGTCATACTCAGGACTGTTTGAATATGAAGCCATTACAGGTATCCCCAGCTTTTTGAAAGTTTGCTTTGCACCACTTGGCTTTTACAAAGGTCTACATTAGTACCTATTTTTGTCAACCAAAAGATATCTGAAGAGGATGTTTGCTTTTACGAAAAATGTCTGTGAAAAGTGAAAACAGTGTTCCTTGTTTCACAGGGAGTTGTTACAGAGGCAGCATACACTCTGAAGAGTGAGAGTGGCTCCTTCCCAGGAACTACACTCAGCATCTCAGCATCAAGCTGCCATGGCTTTGAGCTATGTAAGCACCTGTACTTTATCTTGATTTATTTGTGCATTCTTTAGTAAGACATGTTCTAAGGTAACTGCTTCTTTATGCCATTTCAGCTTATGAAAAAAGTCATAGGAATAATTACTTTCAGATAGCAGGGGAAACCTGTAATTAGGAATTTACATAAAAACTCAGAGGAGCAATTTTGAAAACTGACCTAAAAGGACCACCCTTTTAGAACAAGTCTATAACATAACACACAATAAAACAGTTAAGCTAAAACATACTTTAACTGTCCAGAAATTCAAAATTGAATTTAAAGAAGACTACACAGGCTGACTCTCTGTTGTGGGACTATGACCATGTACTTCCCCTCCCTTTGAGGGGGTGGAAATTGTCTTTTAGGTCAGATTCATTTTAAGTTTGTTTGAGAAGCCATCTGATCTACTCTGTGCTTTGCCACGCTGAGCCCAATCACAAATACAACACTGATTCAACACTAGTTTCTTAAAAATGGCATAGACACATTTTGGGAACAACTGGGGATTTTTAAATTATGAAATATTAGAGAATTATAGCTAAGATAATTAGAAAATTATAGATAAGATAATGGCATTTGATTATGTAGGAGAATATTACTGTTAAGGAGCTACATGTTTAAATACTTAGTGGTAAAATATCATCTTAATTTACTTCCAGATGTTTAGGGTATGGATATATAAATATGTATGTTTGTATGCATGCATGTATATACACACAAAATGTAACAAAATGTTTATAACGTCTGCTGAATCTATGGTGGCATGGATACAGGTCACCACTATATTCGTATTTCAACCTTTTTCAACATTTCAAAATTGTCTTAATAAAAAAACTGGGTTGAAATATAAATCTTACTGTAGAATTAGATTTACGGCACATCACCTTCAGGTACATCTTAGTATTCATCTGTCTTCTATACCATCTTATTGAGTCATTTCTATGGAGCTTTTATCTTAACTCTCACATGGGTCCCCAAACTCAAAACCATATCCCATCAGCTTATACTTTTTACCCAAATTGTAGCCTGAACTATTCCCCTGCAAAGAAGTTAAAAAAAAAAAAAATCACCTAGCCTGTCACCTTATGGAAGAAACTTTAAAAATAATTTTAAATGATTAACTAGAAGGTTTCCAAAACAGAGCCAACAGATGATAGAGTGAACTCAGAGCTGAGTTTTTCTAAAATGGAACCCTAGGTAAAGTGTTTTAGTTTTCATTTAGAAACTATAATAAAACTCTTGATAGTAAGTACTGTAAACATATTTAAATCTACTAAATGAGATTATAACATTAAATATAGGTAAGGAAATGGTTCAATTACCACTGGAATGGAAAACTTGATGTCATGTAGATATTTTCACACTTGAAAAGTAAGTTTTGTATAAAATTGTGCAACTATAAAACAACTGTAAAATCTTTATTGAAGTACAAAGTATGACAGTGAAATAGTACATATTACACACTACAAAGTACAACATCCCTAAAAATACCTACTGATCATTCTTTCAAAAATGCTATTATGTTTAACAAAATAAATTTATAAATCTGGACACCTGGGTTCCATTTGATGAATTAATTTTCTTTTATAAGAAATACACCACGGGAATTTAGGTCGAATGATCTGGTTCTACAGATTGTGAATAAAGTTATAATGAAGATGTGCAGAACGATTATACTTTATAAAGACTAAACCAAGGATGAAATTTGCTCACTTGTACATTCCAAAGCCAAAGCTCAGAGCAGTCATCTGGGCCACAAGCAACAAGATAGTTGTCGTCAGGACTCCACGCAATATAAGAGACACCGTAAGCATGTCCTTCTAATGTTTTAAGCAGTTTTAGTAGGTGTGTATCCTAGGAGGGAAAACAGACAACTTGGTTAACTCTCATTTCTAAAGTCACTGTTTTTTTGGGCATAAGAACTTAAATAGCTACAAACATGTGCTTTGATAATATAGTTTAATCTGAGGACATTTTCACAGATTTTGCCAATTCCTTGCCCCTAAGAAAACCTCTAATTTGCTTCATAAAGACTCATTCATGCTGCAACATCCGTTAAGCATCTACTACACACAAAGGCACTGAATGCTAGATGGAAATAAAGATGACACTGACTGTACTTAACAAGACTTTCAAGGTATAAAGGTCAAGGTCAACTTAAAACAGGTATAATAAAAGCTACCCCCTCCTTTTAAAAACAGTTTTAATAAGATGTATCTTAGCATAAAATTCATCTCTTTTAAAGTGTATGGTTCAGTGGCATTTAGTATATTCAGAGACTGTGCAACCATTATTACTATCTAACCTGAGAACACACCCCAAAGAGAACCTCCATACTAAGTGGCAGTTATTCCCTATTCTCCCTTCCTCCAGCACTGGCAACCACTCCTTTCCCCATGGATTTTTCTGTTATGAACATTTCATAGAAACGAAATTATACAACATGTCAGTCTTTTGTAATTGACTTCTTTCACTTAGCATGATGTTTTCACGGTTCATCCCTATTGTGGAATGTATCAGTTATTTTATTTCTTTTAATTGTTGAATAATATTTCATTTTATGCCTATACCATATTAAGCAACACTTGGATTGTTTCCATTTTTGGCTATTACGAATAATGCTGCTACAACTATGTAAGAGTTTTTGTGCAGACCCATGTCTTTATTTCTCTTGGGTATATGTGTGGGAGTAGAATTGCTGGGTCATATGCCAATTCTGTGCTTAACAATGTGAGGCGCTGCCAAACAGTTTCTCAAGTGTTTAAACCATTTTACACTCCCACCAGGAGAGCTACCACTTATTTGGTGCTAATCAGTATTAGCACCATTCACAATCAATCTCATTTAAGCCTCATAAATCTAAAAGGTTAAGAATTATTCTCCTCCCCTATATTATAGGAAAGGACGTGAAGACTGAGAAGGGTTAGAAACAACTTGCCTTTATTGATAGTATTACCAGGGATTTGAACCTGAGGTGCCTGACTCTAAAGCTATATAGGATGAAATATATAAACTGCAAACATGGAAGAGGCAAATGAAAAGACTGGAAAAACTGACATCTTTATTTTAGACTAAAGGGTTAAATTTTATCCTGCAAGTGAAGAACCACTTATGATTTTTAAGTTTGGGAATATATAATATACTTGGCTTTAGGAAGAGAACTCGTTAACAGTGTGGAAGAAGAATCAGAGCAGAGAGATGCAGAATAAGGACACTCCTAAGATGCCAGCACAACAGCCACAGAGTTGAGACAAGAAATGGGCCTTAAGCTAACAGGGTCAGGACTGAAAGAGGTTGTGGGACATAAAACTGACATGACAGGATGAGACAAAAAATGTTCAAAGACTATCTCTAAATTTCTGTTTTAGGGAATAAGGATGAACGTAAACAGTGTGAAGGAAGCATAATTTGGGAAGACTAGACTAATGGAGATCAGTTTTGGTTAATTCCAGTGCTGATGGATATTCCAGCAGTGATGGTCTACAGCAGTTAGAAATGGGTCTGGAACTAGTCTGATAAAACTAGATTGGATATTTTTTTTGAAAATTCAATAGTTTACAACGCCATTACTTCTAATTCTTCTTTGGGAAGATGATAATAGGCCTGGGGTATTAGATCATAGTATCATTAGGTCAAAGTAGCTTGCATAATTTAATAAGAAAGTCAAGTCTTTTGGACTAGCCCAGTATCTTCTAGGAACAAACTTTCATTCACAGTGTGTTTTAGATTTACACAAAGATTTGCTTCTAAACTAATGACAAGCTACTACAGAAGTATTTAACTAAAAAACTATAATTTCATGCACATTAATTAAAAAATAGAAAGCTGTGAAAGGAAAAGTTGAAAACAAATGAGAATATTAATGTTATATTTTCAGAAGTACAATGCCTTTACAAAGAGTAACCTATTCCAAATGGTAATATCACATTCATGCAATCCACTTAATTTTGCTTGGATTCTGAGGAGGGGAATGGGTTAAGTTCTTCATTGGGAAAAAAGGTAAAGAAACCTGTTAAAGGAAACTAACCACTGGAATAACATCAATTCAAATATTAAGGTTCTCTCTCTCTATTCTTTCTATCCACTAAAAATACACATTCAAAAACAGAACTGATTTGCTTAACAAGTTTTTCAAATAGTATTTGATACTAAACTCTAAAACCCACTGTATCTCAGATTTAAATGTAAGCACTGACTCTGCATTTCCCAAGCTAATCTGGACATAAAAGCCCTTTACATGTAACCACTGTTAACATTTTACATGACCAGTATTCTCATAAAAACACTTTGGGAAACACTGGCATAAAAGTGTGAACTCTTTAGCAAAGTATAGAAGATCCTCCTTGATCTGGTTGCTACTTACTTCATGAACCTCATCTCCTAGTCTACAGTTTTCATCCAAACTGCCCAGTCATGTTATCTTTCACCTGAAGGCCAGCTGTAACGTTTTGCCTAAATAACTTACTTTTCCTTCATCTCAGACTTACTTGTCATACTTTTCCTTGCTTTCCAATTCCAGCAGGATCTCTTTTTTGAGTTCCTGTAGCATTCACTAAAGAATAATTAAATGTATTATCAGGAGCCCAGTCTGACTTCTATCAAAAAGGTCAAGCACACAGCAGGTGCTCAATAAATACTCGCTAATCAAAAGGGACTCATACACTGCTGCTAGAAGAAAATATGTAATAAAGAAGTTTTGATGTGGTTGCTTTCTTTTCAGACATGCTGTAAGTAACTACTGAATGGAAGTACTTCTTGTAATAGTTCAGTTCAGTCACTCAGTCATGTCCGACTCTCTGCGACCTCACGAACCGCAGCATGCCAGGCCTCCCTGTCCATCACCAACTCCCAGAGTTTACTCAAACTCATGTCCATTGAGTCGGTGATGCCATCTAACCATCTCATCCTCTGTCGTCCCCTTCTCCTCCTGCCTTCAATCTTTCCCAACATCAGGGTCTTTTCAAATGACTCAGCTCTTTGCATCAGATGGCCAAAGTATTGGAGTTTCAGCTTCAACATCAGCCCTTTCAATGATAAGGTTATGATGTATCCCAACCTATTTTTCTAGTCACATTTCCCATGCTTTGTCTTACTCATCCTATTCGCTTACTAAATAGCTGTTCTTGTACTTGAAAATGCACTTCTTTATTTTCACTAACCACACACTGGCATTCAGTATTTCCTTCAATCCTGAACTGAGACAATTAAAAGGCAGCATTGAGTGGTATTAGGCGACTGTTAACAATGGAAATTTCAAATATTTTCATATATTATAGCTTTGGACATCTCAGAATTTTATGCTTGTCACTACTTCAAAATTCCTGAAGTTATCAGATCTGCTACTAGAATCGGTTACTATGCTTATAAAAAAGCAGCACAGTACTATACTGCATCTGTTTTTGTATATTTTGATAATTATATTTCAATATAATTGGCTTTACCTTTATGATATATACTTGGGCTTCCTAAGTGCTTTGGACTATGCGTTTAAAAACATTATTCTGAGGCGGGGGTCCATAGGTTTCAGACTGCCAGAGGAGTACATGGTACAATAAAAGGGAAAAAAATGCCTACTTTAAGGCAGAGTAGATCTTGTTTATCTTTCTTCATTCATAGCATACTGCAGGTACACAAGAACTGATGTATGCTTTCAAACTGAGTCTACTCTTTTTAAAATATTTCCTTCCATGGTCCCCTTTCTCAATAAGATTATTTATACTTTCTGATTTTAGGTGAATGACTCCTAAACCAAATACATCTTAATCTATTTGGAGTCATGTACTTCCTTAACTGCTTGGCTATAAGAAACGGAAATACTCATCTCTACAAATCTGTAGGTCACCTGGCTATAAAAAAAGACAATTTTGATTTTTGAGGGAACTTAAAATTTTAAATCCAGAATACAATACTTTTCGTATGTATCACTAGGGAGAAAGAAATGTGTGTGGGGGCAATGTTTAACAGAGGTTCCACAAATTACAGAAGACAATGAAGGGTTTTTGAAGGCAAAATGGTAAATGAGTCTTTTCTAACCTGTGTCAGAATGGTTATTGCGTTAATCTGTAAATCAAATACTAACAAAGACAGGCAACTGGCAGAGACACTGAAGAGCAGTATGTCTAGAGTAAAAATATCTCTGGATTTAAGTCTAACTCCGTCATTTACAAGTTGTGAGAGCCTGGGTGTTTAACTTTTACCTCGGTTTCCTCATCTGAAAGCAGGAGGTATTAGTATCTCAAGAGAGTTAATCAGAGGATGAAATTACATAATGCACACACAGACTAAGTACAACCCTAGCACGTAACACTCAACAATTCTGATCATATTAATCTTTATGTATTATTTAAGCAACACAGCAAGAGGTAAGACATAACAAAGATGACAAAAAATCCTCTTGGAAAAGAATGCCATTTATATACACATACTTTTAAAATTATGTACTTAATTAGATGAAAAATTACCTCTTTGTAATCTAAACATTCATATTAAGAGTACATACCGGATCAACTTGCCATATGATAACTGTCGTATCTTTTGATCCTGTTGCTAATTTAGTGCCATCGTTAGAGAATTTACAGAACCATACTTCATTACAATGCTCGGTAAGTATCTGCTGAGTGTAACATGGGAACTGCCTCCTAAAACAAATAAATCCACAAATAATTACTCTTAAAATCGATTAAAAGTAATAATGAAAAATGTTAAAAAAACTGATGAAACATTTTTTGCTCAGATTAAGTCAATTCATATAAATAAAAATTAACCAGGTCTTCATGTTTGTCTGTGTTAAGTGGCTGGGATTAGGTTGTTCTAGAAGAAATAATGTACATTTTCACTGATACAAAAGCAACTTGGTGTGACAAACAGAATAGGCACTGTAGAGAATTTGGGGTTACAAGCTTTAGTATCTTTGCCAAGCCATTTAACTCCTGAGTTTCAGCCCTCTCATCTATAAAACGAGATGAATCTACCAAGGTTCTTAGGGTTCCTATAAAGATGAGAAATACATCTAAGTTCCTGGAATGCAACAGCCATTTAAAAGTGCTAGTATTATTCTGGGAACAGCACAAGAGAAGTGCAATATATGGTAGAGGCTGTAGTGGTCAAAAGTGAAGTCTTAAGAATGGGGGCAGCAGACTCTGGGAGACTCAGGTTCATATCCTGGCTACTTACTAGCTGTGATTCTGAGAAACCTAATCTCTCTAAATCTCAATATATCCAACCATAACCTAAAGACAAGAGTACTTTATAGAATTCCTTATACGAGGATGAAATAAAAAGGATGAGAGAGTGAATGTAAAGCATTTAGACTGGCTCTGATGTTTAGCTAGTACTTTATAAAGTTGCGGTTTTCATATATTAAAGACAAAGAATTCTATGATTAACTTTACTAAGTTAAAGAGGAAAAAGTTAAGACTGACTATTCTCATTAAGTATTCACTTTTAAAAACCAGTCTATCGTTTTTCAGTTTTATCAGGACTGTTCAATAGAGCTTCCTGTGGTAACTCCAATACTATATACCCGCACTGTACAATTTGATAACCCTAGCTGTATTTATCTACTGAGCACTTGAAAGGTGGCTAGCGTACTTGCGGAACTTAAGATTTTTTTTCATTTAACTTGGATTATTTTTTATTTAAATTTATTTAAATGGTTACATGTAATTAGTGGCTACTGTTGGGATAATACAGATCTGTACTGCAAAAGTTACTTAAACATTACTGGATAAACTTTAAAAAATGTTGTTTTAGGTTGCTAACTCGTGTCTGATTCTCTTGTGACCCCATGGATCGTAGCCTGCCAGGCTCTTATGTCCATGAGATTTCCCAAGCAACAATACTGGAGTAGGTTGCCATTTCTTCTTCCAGGGGATCTTCCTGACCCAGGGATTGAACCTGCATCTCCTGCATTGGCAGGTGGACTCTTCACCACTGAGCCACCAGGGAAGAATCCCCTCGTATGGGAACACCAGAGTGGCACTCAAGTAATTACTATTATTACTTAAGTAATCTTCTAAAAAGACTAGTAATTAAGCCCTTGGTTTATTAAAAAGGCTAACTTCGGGTATTAAAATGATAGTCTATCTTTGTTTTCAAATAAATTTAAAATTTGTTAAAAATATAAGGACCTTCCTAAATCAAACTGAAAAAAGTAGCACTTTAATCAAGCTAAATACCTTAACATTTTATAAATCTTAACATTCTATAAATATTTTATGATCCTTTACTAAAAACTAATACTTATAAAAATAAAAAGCTATCTGTGGAAACATCCTTCCATTGATTGTTGGTGGGGAAAAAAACCCACAAAAAAAGAAAAAAACTTCTACAGAATTATTAAAAAAAAAAAATCCTGTCCTTTACTGATCAAATTTAACCAAAAAAAAAAAATACATATGTACTAACTGTGAAAAATATAAATACTATATATAATCTAATAAAACCTCTTCAGTGCAGATCAGGAGAAAAAAAGTTCTGGTGTTGTGCGGACTGTATAAACCCTAGCACTACAGAAATCTGAAGAGTGAAGAGGTAGTAAGGGAGGTATTGTGAATGTATAGTAGGCAACTATTTTAAGAAGTTGGCTCTAAAGTGGAGGTATTGCGGAGGGCAGCGGGGACAGTGATAACTAGGAAGACCTCCAATCATCAGTGGTTATTTCTGAAGAGCAAGAACTCTTTCATTCATATGTAGACAGGGCGCTTTCTATGCAGGTTTGTAGGAGCCTGATCCCTGATCTGAGGGTTGGGAAAAGTCAGACTAAATAAATACTGTCCATCATTTACTTTCACAGATAATGGCATAGATATTAAAGAACTTAAAAAAAATGTAGGTCACCTTCTCATACATCTCAGTTTCCAAACAGGAAGGCAGGCTCTCAACTTACTGATACCTCTTGAACCATAAAGTCTACCATATATACCTTTCAATGTATATCACTAGCAATAAATTCACAAACCAAAAAAAATTCAGGTTCACAATTGCCTTAACACTGATCTCAAATTTTCAAAGGAGCTATAAAATATGAAACCATCTAGTCTTTTAATCTGTTTTCTCCTCCTACCTCTCTGTTCAACTTAAATGAAAAGACTTAAAAATTCTCATAAGCAAATAAAAAAGCAATGTTAAGGACTAACAAGGGATAAATGAAAAGGATCTCTAATCATTTCCTTTAAGTGCACCAAGTAATTATCCAAAACTACAATAGTTCAATTATTACTATTTTTTAAATTGCAATGGGAGAGGGTGAAGTGAGAATTCAACTATATATGAAAGTAGTTCATGCACAAAGATGATCTTAAATCACAGTGCATATGGGCACACATATATATGTTTCATGGTTATCCACAAACTCACTTTCCCGAAGCCCTCACACACATACACTCTTATCCTTCTCATTCATGTTATTGTCAATAGTTCTCCAAGGATCTTTGACAAAAGAAACAGAGCACATGCACTGCAGCTGCCATGTACGGTTCAGACCCAAACAGTTTTCTTCTGGAGTTTGAAAGATTTCACATTTTGTTTTTCAGTTTAAGAATGAAAGCTCTGCTGAAATTTCGGAGATCATTATTAACATGGTAGGGACTTTTATACTCAAAATACTTCTAACATCAAAAGTGAAGCCTGAATTCTTCTTATAAGTTGAACTATGCAGATGTATAAGTAATGACAACAAAACCCAAACCGGAAAATTAATACCTGTTATTATAAGTATTTCTAGTCAAGAGGTTACCTTCAACTAAAAAGCAGAACTTTCATTATGAAAAGTACCTCCATGATCTCCATGAGCAGAAAATAATTTGGGCCACAGTTAAAATAGTCATTATGTCTGGGAGGGGGTGGATGGGATCGGGCATGTGGGGGATGGGGGTGGAGACTGGGGAGTGGGGCTGAGGAGGGGAATAACTAAGTGGTCTCTGGCATCCAGAGACAACAAAGGCTTGGATCACTGGCATTCTCACACAGGATCACTTACAATTTAAAAAAAAAAAAAAAAAAAAGGCCAGATACAGAAAATGACCAACCAAACCCACAGATAAGTAAAGGAACAAACAGACTAACCAGCTTCAGTTCTCAAGGAGTAATTTCCTATACAAACATTTACAGATTTCTCTTAATTGTCAACTTCAGTGGTTCTAGCTGTATTTGTAAATGCTAAAGCAAACACGAATTGCTTTATGGTAACAGGATAAAACTCTAATAAAACAAAATCCTAACATTTTAATAAATTTCATAAGTGAGTTTGTAAAATGTTAGCCTACTTTAAAATATAAAACATTTTCCTCTTACCTACTACAAACATGATCTATAAGCAGAGACACAGAATCTAGATTACTATCAAGTTTGGTATTGTGATAGAGGCACCGATCCCTTTGTAGTTCCACCGCTTGCCGCAGGAGGGTCTGTAAACGCCGTGGGGGAAGCATCACTGATGGTGGTAAATAGGCTTTAATAGAAGATATTTTTAAAAAGAGAAATAAAAATTAAAATTAAAAAAAACAAAACAACAGTTTACTTTTATTTAGAACATCTGACTCATCTTCTATTGCACTTGACCCTACCTGAGTGATGTCCTGACTTTTAAATAGAGTAGTTCTGGGTGAAATAATTTAACATGTAAGCTTTATGAGTATTTGTCAGCAACTACAGCTATGCTGTCACTAGAATGAATATACTTGGGTAGGAGAGCTTTAACTTGCAAGTGAATTTCCTGTAACAACAACAAAAACCTAAAAACAAAAATTTGACAGAAAATGAAAAGGTAGTGATGATGAAAATAAAATCTAAAGATATTTGTGTCCCACAGGTAGACAAAGCATCACTAAAAGTATGAGAAAAACCTCCACTTAACAAGGAGCAAACCAAAATGGAGGAAGAAATCAAGTTCCAGGTTTCATCAAATTGTGTCTAATGCCAAGGCACTGTGAAAATACAGGGAATAACTGGTGTTTTTATTAGCAATACAAATCTATTTCAATCCTATCCCTCCACAACATGGTTTTCTGATTCTGAAGTTATCTCCACTCTCACTTCAATATGAAAACATAGGATATGGTTTAACTAAAGAGGGACAGACAGTCTTTTATTATAAAGATGTAGCAAAAAGGAAGTGTCTACTCTAATTTGGAAGTTATATAAAAATATCTGGAGGGAGGATAAAACAATTTACCAAAAGAAATTGGTGCTTTACACTTGAAATCAACAAAAAAATTGGCACCCCTCAGAGGTATTAAGGGTTCGGTTCTAGATGGCTGAAATAAAGTGAACAAAACGATAAAGTGAGCTACAGAAACCTTTTTGGTTTCCCAGTGCATATAAAAGCTGTGGTTATACTATACTGTAGTGTATTAAGTGTGTAACAGTATTATATCTGAAAAACTGTATAAGGTTTAATTAAAAAACACTTTATTACTAAAAAATGCTAACCATAATTTGACAACTCAGGGTTGCCGCAAACCTTCAATCTATTAAAAAATGCAGTATCTGTGAAGCACAATGAAGTCTCCTTCTATTTAAAACACTTGTGGCTTAAAGCTGTGGTTTTCATGTTTTTTCTCTAACCACAGTACTTCTCCCCCAAACAAAATCTTAAGGGGAGTATCACTACATAAAAGAAATGAAAGGGGACACACTTTGGGACCAGCATTCATTCACTGACTCCTGAGGTTTAGCTTCTTTGACTCCACGGTGGATTTTGAAGCCTCTGGTTTAAAGGGTGTCCTAATGGATCTCCCCACTCATTCTTCCTATATAATCACTTGATAAGAGTATGTCTAGATACAAGTCTTCCTAACGGATTCATAGTATCCTTTCTAAGAGAACATATAGAAACACCAAAAATGAAGATGCTTACTCTGAAGTTTGTCCAGCAGTTTGGATCGGGAAGCTGTTCCTTTGCCTTCCCATTCTGCTTTTGCACGTAGGTCTTCTGCATGGCTACACATCAGATACCTAAAAAATATGACAAAGAAAGCACCAAATATCAAACCCTTTTCTTTGGATTAAACGTAATTGATAAATGCTGATTATACTCTGGAAATCTAGTTCTTATGAGGAATATATATCAAGATGAAATTTCTGCAGGGGACCCAATTCATTAATACAATCTGGCACCTGAATATAAGTTACAGTATAACAGACATTATTATCTGCTATCAATTAATAGAATGTATCCTTAGATTTGGTACTTCCTTCATAGCTCAGCTGGTAAAGAATCTGACTGCAATGCAGGAGACCTGGGTTCAATTCCTGGGTGGGGAAGATCCCCTGGAGCAGGAAATGGCAAACCACTCCAGTATTCTTGCCTGGAGAATTCCATGGACAGAGGGGCCAGGCGGGCTACACTCCACAGGCTCACAAGAGTCATACACGACTTAGTGACTCAATGACCACCACCATCCTTAGATTTACTGTTACGTATCATTATACATATGTAGCTCTTATGGTGTGCCGGGCTCTGTTCTTTACTAAGCACTCAACATATATTGGTTTATTAGTAAACACTATTATTCTATTTTTTTTAATTCTATTTTTATAAATGAGGAAACTAAGGCACAGCAAGCTTAAGGAACTGACTTAGGAGAGGCAAGGTAGGAAAATAAATCCAGGCATTGCTGTAGAACTTGCTCTTAATCACTATGCCAACTTAATTGCTCCTCAGTAGTTAAAACAAAACAAAAACCCCCTAACAAAAAACCTTCAAAGATATCCATATGAAGCTAAATAAAAACAACATATCTTTAAGGGTTTATCATAAATGCCATTCAAGAAATGGTATAACTGGATAATCATTCTTGTGTCATCTTATGAAAGTTATTGAGATCCCAAAGAAGAACATCCGGGTACTATTTTATTACTCACTATATATGCCAAAGGATGTATAAGTGCTAACATGGATTCTGGAGAATAAATGAGGGCCCTCTGCTGGAAGTGTGACTCTAACCTGGTTCTGCCTCTTCTCAGAAGAACTGGCTTTAAAAGTAAAACAAGTGAAGGCATTAATCAAACTCAAAGGCATTAATCAAACATGGAGATTAGACCTGGCTAGTAACTCTCCTCCTATTCCACCTCATACTCTGGTCTCAGACCAATCTATTCTTATTTGTAAAAAGGATATTAAGAAGGGAAGTAGTGAGGATTAAAGATGGAATACATGAAGTACTTGGTCTACTATCTGGCATACACAAATATATCAGTTAACATGAGTATCACCATCTTCTTTTCTTAAACTGCAAAATGCATTTAGCAGCTAAAGAATTTAATAGCCTCTTAACCAATAGCAGGACTACTTGTTCTCCTATTTGTTATATAAATATGCCTTGACTGGAGCTTCCCAGGTGGTGCTAGTGGTAAAGTGGTAAAGAACCCGCCTGCCAATGCAGGGTACTTGATGTGGGTTAGATTACTGGATGGGAAAGATCCCCTGGAGCAGAGAACGGCAACCCACGCCAGTATTCTTGCCTAGAGAATCCCCATGGACAGAAGACCCTGGCGGGCTATAGTTCATAGGGTCGCAAAGAGTCAAATACGACTGAAGCGACTTAGCATGCACACGTGCTTTAGCTGATGAGAATTTACTTTTTATCAGTATAAGTAATCAGACTAACAAAACCCTATAAAAGAAGTTGGGACACTGCAAAAATTTGGTTTCTAAAGTGACTTTTGGGGAGGAACATTTATTAGCAATTTTATGAAAAACTGTTTTCTTTAAAAAAATTTCCAAAAGTTATCCATGATTACTTCTGCTTCCTTTTGAAAATACACATTATACTTTAAGGTTTCAAACATGTGTCCGTTTATGGGGGTCACACAGTATAACTCAAAGGACACTGAACTAAGAGAAAAAAACCATGTCAAATTTGATATCTGCCCTCTATGGCCTATTTCCTTACACAAACAATATATATTGCAGTTACAAGATTAAAATGCAAGGATGAAGTTTAAGTTTTTTTGTTGGAAGAAGTGGGTAGAAGATCTTACCATTTACTAAGATGAGGAAAACTAGAGGAAGAACAGGTTTAGTGAGGATGGGTGGAGGGATCACGAAAATCAAGACTTTTTGTTCTGAACACATAACTTTGAGACACCTATTTACACATCCAAATGGACACTATCAAGCAGGCTATTAGATATATACGTTGGGAGTTCGGATGAGAGGGTAATTTTATGAGCCACTGGCATATACACGGTATGTGAAGCCATGGCACAGAAGGAGATCACCTGGGAAGTGTGTGTAGACAGACTAGAGGGAGGTCCAGAACCAACGTTTTGGGCACTCTAACATTTAAAGGGTTGATGTGAGGATACAATGAGACTGTGTAAATAAAATGCTTAGCAAGGACCGGGTACACGACAAATATATGTTTAAAAAAAAATGTATGCAACACTAGAAACTTCACTGCTTATTTTCTCTATGGAACATTATGCCATAGGACTTTTACAGAAGATCATGAAATGGCATTTCACTGTCAATACATATTTCTTCTTTTCATTCATTTAAATACCTCTATTCTAATATGGAAAGCTTCCTAGGATGACAAAAATGGTTTGAACACACACATAAGTGAAACTACCCAATAAGTATTACCCAAGAATTTAGCAATACTCAGGTCTTGGGAAAATGTTAAAAGAAATGCAACTCTGGAATGGTAACCTTGATAAAAACAGCTTCTTCCTCAACCTGAAGTCTAAGAACTGAGCTTCCTTACCCACTAAGAACATGAATGCGCTCTGTATTGTATTTCAGTGGCGTCAATTCACAGCGTAGAACTTGAAGTGCCTCCAGGACCTTGCCATCCTCCAGGTATTCCAGGTACTTCTGCTGCAGCAGCAAAAACTTCATCCTCTGACATGACAGAAAGCAGCAGTCAGGGGAAAAAAGTTGATGGAGGTTTCAGAAAATGTTTGTGCCTAAACAGAACAGTAGAAACCATTCTACTATGCCCTTTGAAAATAATTTTTATAAAGCTTTAAAATGACTCAAAATATCTTTATTTAAGAGGGTCACAACAGATGAAATGTGACTCTATTGCTCAATTTCACATCTTAATAAAAGTCTGCTTTGAACAAATAATCTCAAATTAGAAAAGATCATTAGTGACCAAGGCATCAACGTTGGAGAAAACTTATTCTGTCCTCAAAACATTCACCAAGTATTTTACTTCTGTGAAAATTTAGAACTATTTCAAATATTCTACATTTGCTTTTCAATAAGCTTGACTTCTCTAATGGGTATTGGTGGGTTTCACGCAACAAGTTTAAAAAAGATGGCAGTAAAACCAGTTAATGAAGGAATTATTCAAAAGCCACAATGTGAAAGAAGGACTAAGTAGACCAAAAGCAGAACTGGAGCCACTGGTCAGAAGCTACTGGCTTATCAAAGGTAAGAGGAGTCGACCAGCAACTTGACTAGAGGTTGGCGTGCAAAGTACTGGGTTTCCCATGATTAAAGTGTACAACCATGAGCTTGATGGACTCACTCTCCAGGTGGCAATAAAGAAATGCCTACAACTGAAGGTTAAACTTGAAGGTTTTTGTGTATTGGTAACATCTCATCCTGATGCATTTCACTATGAAGCGCTATCAACTCTTTCCTCCCCACAAAGGACAAACCATTTCCAGCTTATGGCGAAGCCCTTTCACATTTAGTTTTTTTCTGGTATATGTTTGACTTTAATACTTTTAATGTTCCTTTACTCTGTTACTTTACTTTTAACTTGAAAGTGATCATCACTCATTTAGCAGCTTTCTGCTAGACAGGAGTTTTTGTTAACATTAAGTTTTTTGCTAAGCATTAACATTAAGGAATTTTTTTTTAAACTTTAAACCTAATTAAAGACCACTGCTTGGAGGGTTAGGGTTTCATCTATCATATCTGCTACTTGTGGCGCTTAAGCAAGCCAAATGATGCAGATAGAAAAGTTAACAGGAAATGTTAGTCATACTTAAGAGATGCCAAGGAATATAGCAGTAAAGATCTCAAATCCATTTAAAAGAAAACCCCAACTGACTTTTCTTCTTCAATAAGACGCTTACTTTGAAAAATAAGGTACTGCTGTCAAAAATGGTGTGGAGAAATTCATCTTTTACTTAAAAATTAACAGTATAATGAAATGCTCTATAGGATTTTCTTTTAGGGAGTATTTAGAAAGGAAAGCTTAACCTACAAGTTTATAAAAATGGTTTCTAGAGAAAGTAAACAAAACATACCCTCCTATGTAATTTAGGCATACATTTAAATACACCTTTTACAACATACATTGCTTATGTTTGATAACAATCTAATTTTAAACCAACAGTTAAAGAACAGAAAAAATTTCAAACTATGAGATAAGCTCCTGTAACTCTAGAAAAATTACTTTTACCAAATTTTACACATAAAGTTAGATTAACTAATGAATGTTTCAGAAACAGGTTACCAAGATGCCTTGAAACATATAACCTAATGTTAATCTCTAGATGGCAAATAAAATATTTAAAGTCCATCAGGTGACAAAAACCAAAACAAAAGACTAAATAAAAAAATCTATAAATCAAAGGATTTTAAAGTTATTATGGGTATTCTCACCATTTGATCTTCTGAAAAAAATGTCAACTCTTTATGAAAATGAAGCATTTATATATTTCCATTTATCAACAAACTGTTAAGAGTTTCATTTTACACAGTATTTTTTGAATCAAACTCACGTATCTTTTACTTGCAGAATTTTTTCATTTAAATGCCATTGGTGGCATGAATATGTAATTTCACTAAATTTTCTTAGTAATTGAGAATTTGGGGGAAAATTTTGTTTTAATTCAGGGCACATCTTAATTTGTGGGGTATAAATCATTTAGGTACTATGTACACCTCCTTGCCCATTCCAATCTGGGTAGGGACAGTGCCCCAAGAGCTATTGCCTATTTCCCCCTTACTTTCCCATCAATTTCCTACTACAACATGTTCCTCTCTTTCTAAGGGGCAGAGGCAGGGCAGGAGAGAAGAGAAAGGCAGAGTAAAACTTTGAGAGAAGCCAATATAAACACACATTTCTGCATGTACAGGGAATGCTATAAAAGCAGTGCAAGAACATTTCTCTATGAGTCATTTTATCCAGATTAAGACAGAATATCCTCAAACAGATACCAATTTCTGGTAGTGTGCATGGCAACTAATGTTACTGGCCAAGAACAGCTAGAGTTTTAGTTGAGAGAGAAACTGTTTATTCTGCTAAGAATCAATTTCAGTATTTGACACACATGATAAAGATGGAGAAAGTAAAGCCATTACTTTACTTTCCAAAATTTAAAGTATAAATACAATTTATATTTTAAAATAAAAAAGTTATAGTTTAAAATTAAAAGTATAAATACAATTTCAAGAAAATGAATATCTTTCACAAAAGATGTTAATTATTTACTGAAAAAAATTTAAAGAATCAGGCAAAATTAAAGCTTGCTGAGGTAGGGATATGGTTTTACTATGTTATTTTTTAAAGACCACATGCTTCTTAAATGAAGGAAAAAAGAAAACAGGTTGAGAAAATAAACTCTCCTTGTATCTTTCCCGACCTCCTAACTAGACCTCTGGAAGGGATTATTCTTAATCTCTGATAATTTTTCAGCATCTTTTTGGTCCTAGCAGTAATGGTAAGTGCCTAGATAGGATAGCTTGAAAGATAGTGTCTGTGGTAAATCCTGCATATGAGGTAAACCTGCACAACCCAGTGCATGTGGTAAATCTTTAGAATTTAGGTTGTCCGCCACCACCCTATCCACTGTTTGGATTTATCGTTTTCTCCCATATAATTAAACTGAACTCAATGTGAAGTTCTGAAACTCAGAACTTATGATACACAGAAAGTCTGGTTATCACGGGGAGACTCCTAGCTAACTTAGTAGTGATTCTGACTAACTCTGAAACAAGGTAATAACCAAGTTATATCAATTAAATATAACTCAGAGAAAGGAGAAATGAATTATATTTAAACCATGGCTTTCAAAACGTCTCCCTATTTGACTTTAAAATACACTAGTAAATTTTTGTACATCAAGTTAACATCTGAACACTTTTGTTAAGCATGCTTCTATTATATTATGAATCAAACATTTCTAGATATATAAAGTTTTCTATGTTACTGATCTCAAATATCTACCCAAATTCTCTAGACATGGCTAAGCATCTGAACCCAAACTAAAATATGTTGATTCATAGGCTCAGCTTCCAGAAACTCCAGAAAAAAACTCTGCTATTCACAGAATCATTTGACTAGGAACAATTTAAAAATATGGGGGCTGAGAGGGAGAGTGGACTGGGTCAACAGAAACATCCAGGTTTAAAAAGAAAATACAATTTTAGTCTAGACTAAGTCATCAAATGTGTCTGGGTATACAATTAAAATAATTATGTTTTTTAAAAAAGCCCAAATAGTTGTCTTCTAAGGTATTATTACAAATTTATGCTTACATTAGATTTTCTTTTACAGATGGGGTGGAGGAAAGGAATATATCTAAACATAATTAGGTGAAAAAATGCTGACCTAAATCTTTAAAAGCAATTGATTCATTAATGTTTAAAGTGAGATACAGTTGGAACCCCTTTCTTTTATAAATACCTAAACAGTTTGATGGTGTGAGGCTCAGCCAGAGATTTTATCTTCATCTCTTATTAGATCCTAGAATGTTCTATAGACTGAACAGGCTGTAAAAGGAAAGGATTCCTCCTTATTATCTACAACTACCTCTCATCAGTTTACATGTTGCTTCTAATGAAGATTTCTAATGAGATATTTATAATCAAAATCCAATACAGAAGTCTCAAATTACTACAAACAAATAAGAAAAAAAGAAGTGGGCCTATTAATAATTTTTACTACTAAGTTACAGATACAATTTGCATGAAGCTTAAAAAAGGAAAACGATCCTCCAAGAAACCACATATTTATTTTAAAATAGTCCATGGGCAAGTTCTCTACTGTCACCATACAAGTAGTGCTAATGTCCAATGGGAAAGGAACCCCAACTCTTATTTTGGCCTTTTAATTATCTTTATATTAGGATCACCTCCATTCTGTCAGGGCTAACAATTTATTAAAAAACTGCCCAATCAAAACTTACTTAGGTATCATTAAAAAAAAAAATAAGCAACCCCCAAACATACTGATTGGGGAAAATTTACTTGCTAGAAAATCTGCAATCTTTCTGAATATAGATGTTTAACTTCTGTGTTTCCATTTTAAAAATTTACCAAAGAATTGATTATTCTATGAGTTAATTTATTATCAGGCATCTGATTCAATATTAACTTAAACATTTTAGTATTTTAAGTGTTTATGGGGAAAAACCCCACAAAACATTAGATCATCAATTTAAATGAATCCATATTTGTTCATATGGCTACTCCTTATTTCACCTGAAGTCCATTCTCTAGGATATTTTTATAAAAAATTAAGAGTTTGAAAACTCTTGTAATTAAAGATTTTCTTAAAAAAAAAAAATCCCAAAAAACAGAACAGGAGGGTCTATTAGGTTTATAGACAAAGGTAGAAAGATTAATGTTTGGCCCAATTAAAAAAAAATCAAAATGTAATAGTCAACAAACAGCTGGTTTCCCTACTTCACTTCCTATTCGCCTTCTTTCCCTCCCCCACCAGACAGGAAACTGCTTTTGACAACAAATGAATCAGCTAGAAGTTGAAAAGCCAGCAGCCAGCAGCTGATTCTTCATGGTTTCCAATCACAAGGACTTTGGAAAAAAAACTGATCCCTCCTCTCCCTCACCAACATTTACTGAAGAATTAAAGCCTATTACTATAAAAGATTCATTAAGATTTATGAAAGAGGCTAACAGGTTAAACTTCGAAACCGAACCTGTTGGGGAAATAAGGGCAATAAGCAGAGCCCGAGGGTCAAATTTGCATATGAGTCCTCCACCAGAGTGATTTATATCATACAAACTTTGACACTGTCAATTCACACAACTGGAATGCAGGAATGGAAAATGGTGAGCACACCAATGGAGCTGGCTTGAATTAATTATAATTCCCAAAGTTTTTTTTTTTTTTAAAAGATATGTAATGTGGTCAGCTACTTAAGATTATATACATATACATACATCCAAAAATGTTTTCTTTACCAGCACATTCAGTATTTTAAAGAACAAAAGGATAATTTATCCTTGATCCTATAAATATAAAACTCTTATTAACAGTACTGAGTGTAAAGATCTTTCAATACAACTTAGTAGAAGCTTAACTTATAAACTAGGTTCAAAGGACATATTTATTAAATATGATTTTAAAAATATAAAGCTCAAACTTTAAAACACCATCAACATTCATCTTAGTTTACAAATGTAATGACATGAAAATTACGGCCTTATCTTTTATAAGAGGCAGAAGCCTAGACTTATCAATAACCTACTAACATAAGCATAAATGTGAAACTAAGAACAAAAGTGTATTTACCACAATTATTCCCAACAACGTTTGAGAGATTTCAAGTGCGCCTCTTACCACAATAGCATGAGGAGAATGCACTAAAGGCTTTAGTTCATTCAGGTCATTTTCTGCCTGCAAAAATTGGTATAAGAGAAAAACAGAAATGTCACAAAATGCACATCAAGTATATAATTTTAGCAGCAGTTACACAGCTCTATATGCCCTACTTTACCTTATCCCAGTCTCCTTCCATGACATGATTTCGGAATTTGGTAGCAGAAGGATGTTCTAAACGACATCCTGACTCTTGCATGAGGAGATCAACAGTCTGGCTGCAGGAGAGATACAGTGTAAAAAAGACCTGACCAACTTTAGGGTTTACTCTTCCAAATAAACTACTGTCTATGAAAACAGTTTCAAAAGTTCTTAAGCTAACCTCATGATGAAGGAAAAAGAAATAAACAGCTTTGATGTGCTTGGCTAAACAAACTTGATTTTTAAACTGCCATCTATGTTAACATCTAAAGTCAAAAACCTTCTTGAAACCAGAATCAAAATAAAATTCTTCCTTCTCTTCCATTTTATGCCTTTAAAGAAGTATAAAATTTCTAAAAATGTGTTGTAACCAACCGGTTAAGAAACATGAAAAACCATGATTTACGTACTAGCCACATTACTACAGTTTGAAAGATTAAAAAAAAAAAATTGTTAGTTCCATACAAGGTGATGGAAATGACCTGTATTAGGTAAGAGCCTTACATCCAGGTACTATGTCTGCAAAGAAATTCTAACAAGTCAATCTCTAAAATTAAAATAAATCCAGCATCAAAAAATCATTCCCTTTCTCTCTATACTAAAAATAGCAAATTTACTATGGTGTAGGTTCCAAACAGTCACGAGTTATTTCCTCCTGCTGCTGTCAGCTTGCTTCTTGTCTCAGTAATAGGTTCTGTTAGCATTTACAAAAATCTGTTTTCACACTCATCCTTTTCCTTAGGGAACAAAGTGAAATCTTCCTTCGATGCATTTCTTTCAGTTTCTTCCATCAGATATTTTGATATCTCTAAGAATCTTTATCCATCTTACATACTTATGTTTCAATGCTTTCTTATTCAGCTCCATTTTTCAGCAAAAACAGTGCAATAATCTGCCTGAGATTCAAAATACTTATGTCACTTTTAAAAACGCTCTTTCACCTTCTCCCCAGAACAAATCTATAAATCCAAAAATACTAAGTGTAGGCTAGGTCTAAGAACTTATTTTACTTAATCTATGCTTTGAAGCTGGAAACTGACTGTTGCATGTTGTTTCCCAGTCTTATTCTGTCTGGTTCCTCCATCAGGCATCAGGCTCCACAGTACTCCCACCAATCCTACCGTCTCCCCTCCTCCCCCGGCTTAGTTTTTCTTTGTGTGTATACAAAACGGGGGTTGGGGCCAAGGTCGTCTACCTTCACCCTGCTTTAGGTACACAGGCCATCTAAACTGTATCTGAAAATAAATGATTCACCAGATCCGATGTCCCTTTTTCAGAGGCAACCGCTTTCTTGGTATTACATTGGGATTTCAGACAAGTTAGTGGTAGGCCTCTTGCACACACACACACACACATAAGGGCCTTTACATGACATCAACACGGTATCTACTTCATTATTCCCACCAGATTTATTTAGCAGCCTCCTTCCCAATGATCCCAGCCCCTCAGTTCCCATAAACACTTGTAACTGATTGTCTTTCCTGATTGGTAGTTTGCCTGGGTCGTCTGTCATGGTTGGGGGTGGGGAGGTGTCCCACAAAGATGCCTCTGAGATACACTTGAAAAACAAATCCTCCAAGGTTCATTATTTCCACCAGCTCTGACCCACCCCTCCCCCAACACATACGGAGACACACTCCCGCATCTGTCTTTATTGACAGACATGCTCTGAAGGTGTACGGAGAGGGGTGACTCTTTGGGCTCCTACGCCCCCTCTCCCCCAAGCCCCCCAGCCGCCTGTCTCCTCTCACAATTTGCCCGACTGATTGATTTTCCCCTATTTCCCTTCAGGTCAGCTCCTCCTCCCTGGTCAGCCTGTCTGGGCCGCGTCCTCCTGTGTCCTGGGCCCAGCAGTGATTCTCTCCGACTGAGCTCTTTCCAGCGCGCCCCGCTCCCCTCGCCTCCCCGCCAGCTTTCGGTCCCCTCGGTCCGTCCACACCAGCTTGCCTGTGAGGGATACTTACTTGAGCCCTAAGCCATTCAAGTGCTGTCCTATTAGCCTAATGACATCCTCATCTGACTGGGAGAGCCGCTTCTTCTTCTTGAGGCTGCTGCCCAGGTCGGGGGTGGCCAAGGAAGAAGAGGCGGCGGTGGTGGCGGAGGCAGCGGCGACGGTGGCGGAGGCGGCGGCGGCGGCCCCGCCGGGGACCCCGTTATTGACATTCAGGCTGTTGCTATTGTTGCTGGCGGCGGAGGGGGCGGAAGGCAGGAGCCCATTGGCGTGGGCCAGGTCCCCCGCGGACGACGAGGACGACGGGGACGACTCCCCGTTCTGGGCCGACAGGCAGGCGAGTTCCTGGGTCTGTCCCTGGCCCCCGCCGCCCCCTCCTCCTCCACCGCCGCCGCCGCCGCCGCCGCCGCCTCCTCCTCCTCCTCCTGCCCCGTTGGCCTGCATGATGCTGCCGCTGACCAGGCTGTGGCCGCTACTTCGGTGGGGGACGGCAGCGGCGGCGGAAGGGGCAGCAGCCGGGGGGAGTCCCACCACTACCACCACGGAGGAGGAGGAGGAGGACGACGACGACGACGAGGACGAGGACGACGAGGACGGAGGGGAGAGGCCTGCTCTGCCTGCCGAAGCCCCGGGCTCTCCTGCTCCCTCCGCCGCCGAGGCTCGGGGTTTCTTCCGCGGGGGCGGGGAGGCTCCGCCGGTGTCCGAGTCGGAGGAGGAGGAAGCGGAGGCCAGAGTTTCCTCGCCGAGAGAGGCCGTGGTGGGAAGCCGGTGGGGCGAGGCGGGGGAGGGGAGGCGGGGGCCGGGGACAGGGTCGGGGCGAGGGGGGCCGGGGAGGGGGTCAGGGTAGGGGTGAGAGGAGGGGGGAGGAGGGAGAGGAGGAGGGGGAGAAGGAGGATCCGGGCCCTTTCCCCCCCCCCCCCCGGGGGCAGCCCGGGGGGGGGGGCGCCGGGGGGGGGGGGCGGGGGGGGGCGCCGCGGCGCGGCTGCGGGGGCTCGGGGCCCGCCGCTGGGCTAAGCCCCGGCGGGGGCGGCGGCGGCGGCGGCGGGCGGCGGCGGAGGCAGCTGCCGCCTCTGTCCTCGGGTCCGCTCCGCTCAGCTCCCTGGTGTGTTGATTCTTCCCCCAGCTGCTGCCTAATGGAGTCCAGGCGCTCGCGTCACAGGAAATGCCTATACTGCCCTCCTCACTCACTTCCGGTGGCAGGTATGGAACCTATAGGGGGGCCTGTCACCCGGCACGTGCGCCGGGGGCCGGCCGGGCGGGAGGGGAGCGAGGCCGGCGGGCCGGCGGGGGGCCGACCCCGACCCCCGACCCAGGCCCGACCCGAGCAGACCCGCCCCGGAGCCCGGGCCCGGCCGGCTGGGCCTCGCCCCCAGCGCCCCTGCCAGGGCTGCCTCGGCGAGGAGTAAGTTTGTAACCGCCCTCCGAGGCTGGGCGTGCACAGGAGGGCGGCGAGCTCGGTCGTGTGCGCGAGACGTGTGCGTGTGGACCCCGGGGTGACCTAGAAACGCCAGGGGTGCGGAGGGACTGCAGGTTCTCCATCCCCGGCCGAGGACGGGGTCGAGCAGGTGGCGAGGTTTTTGTCAGGAGAACCCACAGGCTCGGGGCTGTGGTAGGCCCTGCCGACTCGCTCAGTGGTAACCAGGACTGGCCAGCCCTTGGTTGGAGTGTGGAAAGCTCGAATTTCCACAGCCAGGTGCCACACACAGTTGTCGTGCCCGGGCCATCCCTGGAGGTTTGAGATGACGAGCCTTGGAGACTCTGTGTTCCACCCGGGGAAGATGGAATAATGGCTAAGAACAGTATCTGATGGGGACAAGGAGTCAGAAAAAGGCTGTGGGTGTAGAGAGGCGGGGAGGGACTTTGCTGAGGGGTTTTCACTTAGCTTTTGCCCACCATCTCCTTCTCCCTTCCAGTTGCCTCTTGAGTCATTGCCCAGTTTAGGCAGCAGTAATAGAGACTAAACAGCTTCATCCAAAACATGCATCTCAGGGAGTATTCAGACTCAACTTGAGATCCAGGCTTAAATGTTTAGGTGAACTGCAAGGCTTCAACGTCGCTGTAACTTAACCCATTTATGTGGCTGTAGAAGTGCAGCAACCAGGAGCTAGGCTGAGTCTTGATCATTGGTGAATAGTCTCCATTACCCCAAACAATTATTTACATATATGTGGTCGATAGCATATACACCTGACATGTGCAGAGACTTTCTCAGACGTTTCACAATCTTATTCTGAAGTAGTTTCCATGTGGAAAAACAGGCTCAACAATGGAGTATACATTACAGCTCAGAAATCTCCAAAGTTTATAGTGCAAAATAACTTTGAGGCTTTTGGTTAGGTTTTTGAAGTTAGAAAAATTCTTCGCTCAGTTGGTAAAGAATCTCCCTGCAATGCAGGAGACCCGGATTTGATTCCTGGGCGGGGAAGATCCCCTGGAGCAGGAAATGGCAACCCACTCCAGTATTCTTGCCTGGAGAATGCCATGGACAGAGGGGCCTGGTGGGCTACAGTCCATGGGGTCATAAGAGCCGGACACTACTTAGTGACTAAACCACCACAAAAAATAATTCTTATGAGAAAGTATTAAAGAATCCTGAGCTCTGTTGATCCTCAAACTTAAGGAAGAAGACCAATGCAGGATCTGACAGAGATTTAGCTTTTAGTCTCATCTTTTAAATATGCTTCCAGGTGGCGGTGTAATTTCAAGATGACTCACATTCAGTATTCTTACTCACCTGAGACAGACCTGAGTTCTACCTGAGGTTCACAGGGCACTGCCACTGTATCCAGCAGAGCCTGAATTACTAGATAGTTAACACTTCAGAGAGTCCTGGTTATATGCTAACTTTAAGACAGCCTTATTATTAAAAGTGTTGTTATTGTTTATACAAAATTAAAATTTGCAAAGTCATTGATAATAATTTATGAGGCCCATAGCAGTACTGAGGACAAGCTTCTGAATAAAGTCTGTAGCTTTCATGAAGGAAACAATTACTTAGTGGTAGCCACAGACAAGGCTTACACTTCATGAACAAAAGTAAAGGATGAAAGACAAAAGAAACTAGTCTCAATTGGTGTCTAAACTCATATATATACCCCAGCTTTTGTGTGTTTTATGTGACTAAGATGACTGTTACTAGAATTCTGAATTTATGAAGTCCATGTGGGCACACATTTTTTTCTAAACTGAAATACAGCTGGAGACCCTGTTGTCTGAACTTTCAACATTTTTAGAGCCACGTTTCAAGCCCATGTACAGATGAATAATTCTGAAATACCACTCTGTACACACTCAGAAATCTTCAATAATACCGTGTTACCTGCAGGATGCAATCCAGAGTTTATCTTGCTCTCCACAGGTTGTTCTCCATCTTTCTCTTTGACTCTGTTTCTTACTGCTCCCTTTATGAACCCTTCACTCCCCCAAATGTGCTGGCCTCATCTTCTGAGTCCAGCACCCTCCCACCTTTTCTCTACCCTTCTGATTCAAGACTTGGCTCCTTTCTCACCTCCTTGGGGGAGTTTTTACTGACTTCCAGGTTCCTTGCCCTCTGAGAGTCATTTATTTAGACTTCCAATATTGAAGGCTGCTTGAAATATTTAACTAAAACCCCTTCTTCAAGTCTCCAGAGAGGACTGATGAAGGCAAGTTCCCCTGATTTGCTTTCCCTTTTTCACCCTCCTTCTGGAAAAGACTGAGATAGATTTATGAGTAAAGGTCCAAAATGTCATTTAGGGAAAAAGATTTGAATATATATTCAGGTATTTGATTAATTTATTTTCATGTCCTGTGCTATTTTGACAGGTCTTTATATGACCAGCCCTGTGCTAGGTTCCAAATGAGAGGCAACTTTTATCCTAGAGATACTGAAGCAAAGACTTACAGGTATGTAAAAGAGAGTTGAGCTAATTTATGTCTAAGGACTTTCCAACTACAAGATGTCTGTGAGTTATGTACATTATGTGTCTCTCAACTAGTGTATAAATTCTTTGAGGTAGGATCTGTGTATTGTTCGTTTAAGCCAATGTTTTTCAGATTTTGGATCCTGACCTGTGATTCATAAAATTGGTGTATTGGTTGTGATTACAATTTAAAAAAATGAAATGGAAAAATGAAGAAGAGTAGGAAACATCCAAGTCAGTCACTAGTAGGAAAAGTCATTATTATTTTGTTAAAGTTCTGTTTCAATGACAGACATACCTCTCAGCTTTACAAAGCAAAGTGCGTCTCTTCTGTAGGCCATTGTCATAAAAACTTGCAAAACAACTCATCTCGGACAGTCTAGACTGACAAAAGGCAACTCAGGAAATCAGTGTTAGACAAGTTCTGTCCAGAGCAGTGTCTTAGCCGTAAAAATTAAAAGCTACTAGATTAAAAAATTAAAAGCTACTTAGATAGTATGGGTGTTCATAATAAAACATAAAACCAAAGTTTCATAAAAGACTTTGTAAAAAAAAACTAGAAGAGACTGTTTACTCTTCTGTCAAGTTTTAAATTCAGTGTTTCAACTTGGTACTTGGCAACATTACTATTAATTAATTTATTAATAAATTTATTAAATTTCTACTAGAAGAGGTAGTTCTCAGGATCTCAGGCGTCCTTGGAGAGGGATATATTTGTATTTACAACTCTAGCATCATTTCTGGGGCTTCCCTGGTGGCTCAGACGGTAAAGAATCTGCCTGGATCATTTCCTGCTTTTCTTTGTTCGGGGTTCTAATATTGGCAAGCTGGACTTATTGGACTTGGGAGGATTCAGGAAAGAGCACCCTTCTTGGAGTGAGAGCACATTTGATCAGCCAGTTGACTATGGGCAAGTAGTTTGACTTCACTGCCCTGCACTCATTTCATGAATGAAGTGGGGATAATGGCACCGGTCTACCTGCCTCAGAGAATTGATCTCGGACTCAAACAAGATATCAAGTATAACAGATAGTTGGAAAAAGACTATCTTGAAAGGTTTCAAAACATAACTGAAATCTTCAATCATTTCAAAAAAGATTTGAGGCAGTGAAGTTCAAAGATAGAATTTAATAACTGCTTGCATTTCTGAGCTGTGGACTCTATGGTCATTTACTAACCCCAACACTGCCACTCCAGTGGGTTCCTTTGCATCTCTAGCCTGACAGCTCCCAATACTGTGCTTCAAATTGGTCTTCCATAAACGGGCAGTTTCCAGTACCAGCGTCATAGAGTGAAGGGCACAGTGACCTGGCAGGTACTGCTCCATGCGTGTCTCTCTAGCACTTGCTTGTCCTCCCCTCCTACAGACATTCCGCTCTTGCCACCAGCATCCGGTACCCTCCTGTAAGGGAGGGAAGGGGTGGCACGCTGGGTGGATCCAAGTGCAGACAGGAGCCTTAAACTTAGAAGGGAACATGTGGAAGTATTCTTTTTCCTCTCAGCTGAATATGGTCCTTTTTGCCAAGAAAACTAGATTATTCTTTTCCCGCCACACAGCTTAACCCAGCTGACTGCTTGGAGAAGCTTGTTCTTGGTGCTCATCACAAAAATGCGTGTAACACTAAGATGTGTGTGCAGAGATAATCACTGAAGCATCATTGGTAGGAGGAAAAAGAATAGTGTCATCACCTTGTGCTGATATGGAAATAGGATCAAGATGTATTGAGTAGAAAATGCCTATAACAAAACAAAATAAATGAATAGATATGTATGCATTATTTTTTTCTGGTAGGATAGAAGAACATAAAGCAGTGATTTATCTTTGAGTGGAAGGACTGGGGTGGTTGAGGAGGGAGGTTCTGATTTTTCCATTTGATACTTTTCTGCAGTGTTTGCATTTTCTAACTAAATATAAATATTTTTTTTAAGTGTCAATAGAGTTTATTTGGATTTTGCTTTTTTGTGTATTAATAAGTGTCATGTTTTTAAAGTACTCAAGTTTCTATTTATATTCTACTTTTTAAATTTTTTTCCACATTTTTAAAAGCACACTCAAAACCAATCAAAATATTCATGATCATTAATCATAATAAAAGATGCCAGATGAAGCAGTGTTGTGTATAATTGATGACATTAAATATATTTGCTTTGTAAACATCTCTTTCTTTCCCATTACCTGCACTTCCTGTGTTCTCAGACTGCTGACTCTGCACACACACACACCCATCTCTCATTTGGTTAAATTCATCTGGGGAATAAAGGGCAAAAAGACATTCCTATTTATTAACTTTGAAAAGTAGATAAATAATTAATGGCCCCTGGAGTCCATGGACAGTGGACAGCAGGCCCTTTGGGCAATCTTTCTTCTTCTCAGGTTCCTGTATGTGGTTCATTTCTCTGGCACTATGATAACTGTAAATAACAATCAGTGGAAAAACACAATTATTATTAACCAACAAATTCTAATTAGTATGAGAAAATATGTTTTCTGATTAGATTATACACAGCCCAGATAGAAGTAATGGTCTAATGCCTAAACATTTTAAACGTTTTAGTAGGTGATTATTTGTGAAGTTTAAAAAACACTGTTGAAAGAGTCCCTGCATTTCATTTCATTTTATCTCAAAAATGTGCTCTTTACTTAATAATACTAAATGTGTAGGCAAATGTGGCACATGATGGTAGCCTAAATTTAAAAAGCTAAAGGAATTCATGAATGCCAGTGATTAACAATGAAAGTGCAAAACAGTAGTTCTTAGCTTTTTTATTTTCTTTAATGGCTTGTGGAGCGGTCTTTGGCTAAGTCAGGACTGAGAGGGTTTTAGGACTTGTTGGGCCTTTAATACTAATGCGGTTTGTGTCTTTTCATAGGAGTGACCTTTCTGTGTACATCCGTGAAATACAGGAATGTCCACTTTCTAACTATACCTCTGACCCCTTCTCAGAGTAGCTTTTTCTCTATCCCTAAATTATTGACAAATATTATGAAAATAGAAATAGGTGTGTTTGTAAGGTTCAGTCACAGAGTTTCAACAACACTGATCTTTTCCTTTTGTTTCCTAGTGTCCATCCTTTCCGTTCTTATCCTTTCTTTCCTGTGATGGCATACACCCACTGCAGGGTTTACCATGATAATAAAAAAATATGAAGAGCTAACAGCTACCAGGCCTTGTTTTAAGTGCTTTACATTCACTGTACTATTTTAACCTTCCTATCAACCTTATGAGGTCTGTCCTATTATTGATGGTATATAGTATTATCAATATTACCCCTATTTTACAGGTGATAAACTGACGTACAGAAAACTTGAGGTCACATAGCTGGTGGGTGGGAGAGCTGGATGCACAGGCTTCAGAACTGAGTGCTCTGCACTCCACTGCTGTTCAGAGATTGCTGGTATGACTCTGAAAAGTACTCATTGTTTAAAGGGGTCAAAAAGAAGAAATTGAGCAAGTCCTATAAATTAATTCTTTTGAAGATTTTTTTTTTAATGTGGACCATTTTTAAGGACTTTAATTTGTTACAGTATTGCTTACATTTTTATGTTTTGTTTTTTTGGCATATGAGGTCTTAGCTCCCTGTCCAGGGATCAAACCTGCACCCCCAGCATTGGAAAGCAAAGTCCTAACCACTGGACTGCCAAGGAAGTCCCTAAATTAATTTTTTGACTTTGCCCTTTTTGTGCACATAAAATTTTCATCCCTCACCTTTGAAGCCCCTGTCATTTGATCGGCTCATTTACTGATAGATAAATGACTTTGTGAACACTGGTAAAAGGTTTTCCTTCTTCCGGAAGCTACCTGGGGGAGTGCCCGAAAGCTCCTTGTCAAACATACAGTTCACTTCTTCAAAAAAGTCCTGGTTGAAATGCAGCGTTTTGCCTGGAAGGGATAGATAGCACACTAGGCTAGGTATAACCTGGAGATTTGTTTATCCATTTAGCGAACTTCATCTTAACATAGTGAAGGAGGGCCAGAAGGAATGAATGAACTTAATTTCCTTTTGAACTGGGAGAGCTCCAAACCCAGAGGGCTTCTTGAGAGACACATTAAGTCAGGAGGCCTCAGCCGGGTTGTTTTGCAACTGCCTGTGTGTCTCCCTAGTGCGAGTTTCTCAACTGTGTAAGCCTGCACTTGTCTAGGATCCTGGGAAAAGAAAGAACCAGCCTTGATTTATACAAGAATTCGTACTTGATTGCTTTACTCCATTAGTGGCTCCAGCCAGGTCAACTGGCAAAGGAAGATAGATGTCTAACTAAGATGAGGCCAGACAGCAGATGCTTAGTATCCAGGGGCAGGACAGGAAGGGCCAGCTCAGGGAGGCTACAGGAGCTTCTGTTGAGAGGTCTCCTCTGTGGGAGGGCAGCCAGGCTGCTTAGAGCCCTTGCAATGGCATGTACCCCAAGACTGTGGGTAAATGATTGCTCTGCCTTGTGCACACAGTGCCCTAGTCAAGTTTCTTTTTTAGGGCACACTGTCTCCTGTGCCCGTCACTGCGTAGTCGGGGTGTGCGTTCTCTTCTCTTTCGGATACTCTACTTGATAACGAGAAAGTGGCCTAGATGACTTCTTTTTTTATTGTTATTTTTAAATTTTATTTTTTAAAATTAATTTTTGTTGGTATATAGTTGCTTTACAATGTTGTATCTCTGTCGTACAGAGAAGTGAATCAGCTATACGTATATGTATATCCCCTCTTCTTCAGTTTTCCTTCCCATTTAGGTCACCGCAGAGCACTGAGTAGAATTCCCTGGGCTATACAGCAGGTTCTCATTAGTTACCTATTTTAGACATATATACATATGTCAATAGCGAAAGTCGCTCAGTCCTGTCCAGCTCTTTGCGACTCCATGGACTGTAGCCTGCCAGGCTCCTCTGTCATTGAATTTTCCAGGCCGGAATACTGGAGTGGCTAGCTGTTCCATTCTCCAGGGGATTTTCCCAACCCAGGGATCGAACCCAGGTCTTCCACATTGCAGGCGGATTCTTTACTGTCTGAGTCGCCAGGGAAGCCCAAATATGTCAATCTATGTGTACGTATATGCCAATCTCAGTCTCCCAATTCATCACACCTCCCCCCTCCCACCTTAGTGTCCATACATTTGTTCTCTATGTCTGTGTCTCTGTCTCTCTTTTGCAAATAAGATCATGCCCAAGGTGACTTCTCAAGGTCCCTATAGCCTAAGGGTTCAGTGTATCTGGTTTCTGTTGTCACTACATAGTATTACTTGATTAGGTTTCGTGGGTAGAAGAAAGGAATCTTAAATAGCCCCAAAGCATAAAACTTTGGCTTTGCCATAGCTTTTTTTTTTTTTTAAGACTTATTATGGTGCTCGCTTCGGCAGCGCATATACTAAAATTGCAACGATACAGAGAAGATTAGCATGGCCCCTGCGCAAGGATGACACGCAAATTCGTGAAGCATTCATATTTTTGCATTGAAACATGTTAATTATCATATGTGAAATCAATTGCCAGCCCAGGGTTGATGCTCGGGGCTGGTGCACCGAGATGACCCAGGGGGAGGGAATCGGGAGGGAGGAGGGAGGGGGGTTCTGGAGGGGGAGCACATGTATACCCATGGCGGTTTCATGTCAATGTATGGCAAAACCAACACAATAGAGTAAAGAAAATTAAAAAAAGAAAAGAAAAGAAACCAATTAAAGAGCAGATACCTTTATCAGAGTATGTGTGTTCTAATGCATGAAGATCAGGCAACAGGTGAATACAGTTTATGCAGCAGTAGGTGAAGAAATCAAGGACTACCACTTTTCCACAAAGATCCTTGTAGACAGAAATCGGTTCTTCTGTATTCAGCCATTCTAATCCTGAAATTTACACAAAATAAATAATGATTAAAGGAAAAAACAAAAGACTTATTATGCAAGATTTTCAGCATACACAAAGGTAGAATAGTCCAGAGATTCCCATGTGCCCGCTGTCGACTTACAGTAGCCCTCAATTCATCCCTCCTCCCTCTTCTGCTTATTTTGAAGTAAATCCAAGATATTATGTATAATATATGTATTTATATTTCAGTATGTAGGTCTAAAAGATAAGAATGCTTTTTGAAAACATTGCCACAAAGCCATCATCATGCCTAAAAAGCTGAATAATCCCTTAATTACCATCAGATATGCAGATAGTGTTCAAATTCCCCCAACAGTCTCACATACATATTCTTTTTCAATAGTTGGCTAGTGGGAAGCAAGATCCAAATAGGATCCACACATTGCTTTTGGTTGATACATTTCTAAAGTCTCACTGTTTTTTAAGGAAGCATTTTTATTTAAGTATAATATCTAGAGAGGAGCGCACACCTCCTGGTGTACAACTCAGTGAATATTTTTCCATGAAACCACCACTCATGTGTCATGAAATAGAGCTTTACCAGGATCCCGTAGTACCTTATTGTAGTTTTAATTTGCATTTCTTTAATGACTGATGGTGTAAGTCACTTTTAAATATATTGTTTGGAGCCATTTCTATATTCTCTTCTATGAAGTGCCTAGAAAAGTTCTTGTGCTCCTCTCCCTCCCTTTTAAAAGTGTGTTTCCTTCTTATTGATCTGTGGAATTCTTTATGTATTCTGAATACGAGTCCTTTGTTGAATGTATGTACTGCGAATGTCTTCTCCCACTGTGTGGTTTGCCCTCACTCTCTTAATGGTGTCTTAATGAGCAGAATTTCTTAATGAAGTTCAGTTCATCAATTGTTCCCTTTATGGTTTGTGCTTTTCTTGTCCTACTTTAGAAGTCAATCCCTGTCCTCAAGGGCGTGACGATATTTGCCTAAGTTATCCTCCAGAAGTTTCAGTGTTTTGTTTTTTAAAATAGTCTACATGTCTTCCAGTATTTAATTTTATGACAGGTATGAGACAGGGGTCAACATTAATTTGTTTTTCCATGTGAATATCCAGATGTCTGGCACCATTTTTGTTGTTGTTTATTTATTTATTTGGACTCACCGTGCAGCATGTGGGTTCTTAGTTCCCTGACCAGGGATTGAACCCAGGCCCTTGGCAGTGAGAGGACAGAGTCCTAATCACTAGACAGCCAGGAAATTCCTGATCTAGCGCCGTTCTGAAAAGACCCCCCTTTCCCCTCTGTCCTGCAGTGGCATTGGTATCCTGTGTTAGAGGACTGTACCCGCATGGGTCTGTTCCTCAGCTCTGTTGGTTCTATTGGTCTATTTGTGTATCTTTGTGTTTCAGTTGGCAAAAGTTTGTGGTAATACCATGCTGACTCAACTGCTATAATTTTATAATAAGTTTTTCCATGTGGTTATGTAAATCTATCAGCTGTTTTTCTTCTTCAAGATTTTCTTGGCTGTTCTTGGCCCTTTACTTGCCATAGAAAAATAGAATCATCTTGTCAGTTTACACAAAATAACTGCCGAGATTTTGACTGGAATTAAATAAAATCTGTGCATCAATTTGTGAGAACAAATATCTTTATAATATGGCAAGATTTCATCTTTTATGGCTGAGTAATATTCCATTACGTGTGTGTGTATACACATATCTATACCTATATACACACATACACACACACACAAATTGTTGTTGTTTAGTCACCAAGTCATGTCCGACTTTTTGTGACCCCACGTACTACAGCACTCCAGCCTTCCCTGTCCCTCATCATCTCCCGGAGTTTGCCCAAGTTCATGTCCATTGTATTGGTGATGACATCCAACCATTTCATCCTTTGTCACTCTCTTCTGCCTTCGATCTTTCCCAGCATCAGGGTCTTTTCTAATGAGTCGGCTATTCACATTACACACAAAATTGTGTGTGTGTATTATATACACACACACATATATACGTGTGTGTATATATATAAATATACATATGTATATACATACACACACACACACACAATGGAATACTGCCTGCCTTCCTGTGTGCTCAGTTTTGTCCAACTCTTTGAACTCCATGGACTGTAGCCTGCCAGGCTCCTCTGGCCATGGGATTCCCCAGGCAAGAATACTGGAGTTGGTTGACATGCCCTTCTCCAGGGATCTTTCCGACCCAGGGATGGAACCCACATCTCTTACATCTCCTGCATCTGCAGGCAGGTTCTTTACTGCTAGCACTATTTGGGAAGCTGCTCAGCCATAAAAAATGAAATTTTACCATTTGCAAGGGTATTATGCTTGGTGCAATAAGTCACACATGTGTGCTAAGTCGCTTCAGTCATGTTTGACTCTTTGCGATCCCATGGACTGTAGGGATCTCTTATGTCTCCTGCATTGGCAGGTGAGTTCTTTACCACTAATGCCATTTGGGAAGCCCATAAGTCACACAGAGAAAGACAAATACGTATGTTACCACTTACACGTGGAATCTGAAAAATAAAACAAATTAGTGAATATCACAGAAAAGAAACAGACTCATATATATGAAGAACAAACTAGTGGCTACCAGTGAGGAAAGGGAAAGAGGAGACTGGTAAAATAGAGATAAGGGAATAAGAGGTACAAACTACTATGTATAAAATAAATAAGCTACAAGGGAATATAGCACAGGCTATATAGCCAGTATTTGATGGTAAACAACCTGCCTGCAATGCAGGAGACCCAGGTTTGATCTCTGGGTCAGGAAGATTCCCTAGAGAAGGGAATGGCAACCCACTCCAGTATTCTTGCCTGGCGAATTCCGTGGACAGAGGAGCCTGGTGGGGTGCAGTCCACAGGGTTGCAAAGAGTCTGACACGACTGAGTGACTAACACACACTCACACACACACACACACACATATATTTTATTTATACATTTATCTGTTGATGGACACTTAGGTTGCTTTCATACCTTGGCTATTATAACAATGCTGATATGAACATTGGGGTACATGTATCTTTTCAAATTAGTGTTTTTGTTCTCTTCAGATATGTACCCAGAAGTGAAATTGCTGGGTCATATGGTATTCTATTTTTAGTTTTTTGAGGAACCTCCATACTATCCTCCATGGTGGCTGCACCAATTTATATTCCCACCAAGAGTATGCAAGGGTTCTCTTTTCTCCAGAGTCTTGCCAGCACCTGTTACTTGTCTTTTTGATAACAGCCATTCTGACAGATGTGAGCTGATATCTCATTGTGGTTTTGATTTGCATTTCTCTGATGATTAGTGATGTGAGCATCTTTTCATGTGTCTGTTGGCCATGTGTGTCTTCTTTGGAAAAAGATCAATTTTGTGTCTGCTCATTTTTTTAGTCGAAGTATAATTGATTTACAATATTATGTTAGTTTCTGATATACAGAAAAGTGATTCAGTTATACATGTATATTATATATATATATATATTCTTCTCACATTCTTTTCCATTGTGGTTTATTACAGGATACAGAATATGGCTCCTTGTGCTATACAAAAGGACCTTGTTGCCTGTCTATTTTTTCTTTTTGGCCACACAGTGGAGCTTGTGGGATTTTGGTTCTTAACTCCACCACTGGGCTGCCAGGGAATTCCCTTGTCTGTTTTATATATAGTAGCTTGTATCTGCTAATCCCAAAGTTCTAATTCAACCCTCCCCACCTCCTTTCCCCTTTGGTAACCATAAGTTTGTTTTTTTTATATCTGAGTCTATTTCTGTTTTATAAATAAGTTCATTTATATAATTTTTTTTTGGTTCCACATATAAGTGATATCATATGGTATTTGTCTTTTTCTATCTGACTTACTTCACTTAGTATGCTAATCTCTGGGTCCATCTGTTTTGGTGCAAATAATATCATTTCATTCTTTTTTCATAGCTGAGTAGTAGTCTATTGTATATATTATATATACACCACATTTTCATTATCCATTCATCTGTTAATAGACATTTAGTTTGGTTCCATATCTTGGCTACTATAAATAGTTTGCCCATTTAAAGTTTTTTAAAAAATTTATTTACTTATCTACTTTTGGTTGCACTGGGTGTTCTTTGCTGTGCACTGGCTTTCTCTAGTTGTGGCAAGCTGGAGCTACTCTTCTTGTGTACCCAGGCTTCTCATTTCGGTGGCTTCTCTTGTTTCGGAGCACAGGCTCTTGAGTGCCTGGGCTTCAGTAGTTGTGTCACACAGGCTTAGTTGCTCTGAGGCTTGTGGGATCCTCCCAGACCAGAGACTGAACCTGTATCCCCGGTGCTGGCGGGAGGATTCTTAACCACTGGACCACCAGGGAAGTCCCTGTCTGCTCATTTTTAATTGGATGGTTTATTTTTGCTGTTGAGTTCTGTGAATTCTTTATATATTTTGGATGTTAACCCTATATTGGACATATCATTTGTAAATATTTTCTCCTATTTAGTAGGTTGCCTTTCCTTTCTTTTTTTTGAGTGTGTGTGTTTTTTTTTTTTTTAGTTTGATTAGCTCCAATTTGTTTATTTTTGCTTTTGTTGTCCTTGTTTGAGGAGACAGATCCAAATAAATGCTGCTAGGGCCGACGTCAAAGAGCATGTTGTTGCTGTTTAGTCGCTAAGTTGTGTCCGACTCTGTGACCCCACGGAGCCTGCCAGGCTCCTCTGCCCATGGGATTTCCGAGGCCAGAATGCTGGGGTGGGTTGTCATTTCCTCTGCCAGGGGATCTTCCCAATCCAAGGATCAAACCCACATCTCCTGCACTGCAGGCAGATTCTTCACTGCTGAGCCACTGGTATCAGGTCTTACAATGAACTCTTTAACCCTTTTGAGTTAATTCTTGTGTATTATATAATGATCTGGTTTCCTTCTTTTGCATGTGCTGTCCAGATTTCCCAGTTGTATTTATTTCCAGCTCCGTTGTATGTTCTTTGCTACTTTGTTGTAAATTATTAATTGTTCTTATATGTGTGAGTTTATTTCTGGGCTCTCAATTCTGTTCTGTGTATTGAATTTTTTAATGCTGATATAAATGGTATCATTTATACCATTACATTACCATATACATTTGATTTTCCTCTGCCTGTACTAATGTTAAGACTATTGACAGGTAGTTTATCATTACAGACAAATTAAAAGTCCATATCAGACCTAGCCTTTAGTCTTGAATTCAGTTTGTTTTTACAGTTTATATTTACTTTCTTCTTATAAATAATTTAGCAATATAGCTGGTCTTTTATCCTTTTAAAGTATCAGATTTAAATGCTTCCCTTGGAGGGATTGAGAAGTGGGTGGCTCCAGGAGGCTATTTAGGTGAGAAACAAGTGATTCTCTTGGGAAGAGCTCGTCCTAAGGGAGTGGGAGCCAGGCTGGACCCACTTGACCCTGTAATGAAGCCCTGCCCCGAGGGAGGGAGACTATGTGCTGTCACTCACGTGTCTTCTAGCCTTGGTGCCCGTGGACTCATGTCTCATCCTTTGGTGTGGGGAGGGAGGGCTGCCAGTGAAAAATGCAAAGAACTCTTTTACTGGTAATTTTAGAAAACACTGAGCATGCCCTGTACCACTTTGTGACCCCTTTGGTATCTTATAAAAGCAGGACATTGTCCCTTACCTTAGAACGCCTTTTGCTTTGGCACTTTATTTCAGAACCTACCAGAGGCTCCCCCAGTGCCACTAAGAGCAGTGGTAGTAGGAGTAATAGTAAGAGCTTCCATTTATTTATTTATTTACATGTGGACCATTTAAAAAGTCTTTTGTTGAATTCATTGCTGTATCGCTTCTGTTGTTTATGTTCTGGTTCTTTGGCTGTGGAGCATGTGGAATCCTAGCTCCTCCACTGGGAATCAAACCCATACCCCCTGCGCTGGAAGGCCATGTCTTAACCACTGGACAGCCAGGCAAGTCCCCAGTAGCTTACATTTATTGAGTGCTTACTTATTACTCTGCCAGGTACTGTTTTAAGTACTTTATTGACTCATTTATTAATCACAACTACCCTATGAGATAAATTAGATAAAAGTATCCTTATTTTACAAGGGTGGAAACTGAAGCACAGAGAGGCTAGATAACTTGCCTGAAATCACACACCTTATAAATGGTAAAGCCAGGTTTCAGGCACCAGTGCCCCCTGTCTCTTAAAATTATGTAGGCCCTCGGGTGACAGCAGCAGATGGGGGCTAGAGTAGGAGAAAAGGAATAAGCCAGGGATCCCTGAAGGGCCTCTGGCCAGAGAGCCTACTCTGCTTGCTTTTTGTCACCGGTGGGCTAGCTAGCCCATGAGGACCGGAGGCAGTATCTTGGGGTTGGGGTGAGGGCTGCTTTAGAGGGATCTGGGGGCTAAATTAGCAATTAATATCAAGAGAATATGAAACACAGGTGAGGTAATCATAATTTTCTCTTTAGATCAGATTTATAGACTTAAGAAACATGACATTGATTTGTTTTACAATTTTATCACCTTAAAATTTCCTTGGAGGAAATGGAATCATGACTTCTGGTCTGTTCTTTCTCTGAGGTGACAGGCACATCTATATTTAGACCAATAGTCATGCTCCTGTGGTGATGGATCAGTGTGTGCCTCCAAAAATGGCCGAGCATCGAAATAATAATGTGTGTCTTTGTGAACCGATAAATCATCGACGTTGTAGATTTGATGCACACACTTCAGAGGGACTTCTATAGAAATTTACTTGATAAGCAGAGAAAGGAACCTTTGTGCTAGGATCGCAGAGAGCCACCTGGGCAAGGGTCCATGAGCTCATGTTAGTGAGCAGACTCAGATTCAGCCACATCACAAACAGAGTGAATCTAGGCTTCCCAGGCCTGAAGCAGGAGCACCATTCATTTTGATGACACTAACCACAGCCTGGGATTTTCTTTAACCCTATCCTTTCTTTTACCTCCCGCATTTCATGTGTCACTAAGCGCTATTGATTCTACCCTTTTAATAGCTTTCATATCTGTCTGCCCTTTTCCTTTTCCGCTCCCACTGATTGGGATCCTTGACATTTGTTCACCTGGATTGGACAATAACCTCCCGAATGCTTTTTTTCCTCTAACTAGTTGCCTTCATTGCCATCAGCATTATCTTTATGAAACATAAAACCATCATATCACTTCCCTGCTTGAAAACATCTCAATGGCTCCCACAGCTCAGAGAATTAAAATCTTAACATCCAGAGGCTGGTCTGTGAGGCTCCTTAAAAACTAGCCCTGGTCTCTCTTTTGAGGCTCCATCTCTCTCATTTTGTCACTTGTGGAACCAACCATCCCAGTCCTCCTGGGGCTTCTGGAACCCATAGTTTGCTTTCAAATATCATGCTTTTCTTGGGATGTTTCTCAACAGGGTGCCTTCCCTACCACCCTTCTTCTCATCTTTGCCCTTTTGGCCAACTCTTAACTTTCCTTAGAGATTGTCCTCCTACTCACCTTGGGTGGAAGGCATGGTATGCATCTTCTTTTTTTAAAAAAATATTTATTTATTTATTATTAATTTGGTTGCACCAGGTTTTAGTTGCGGCACGCAGTATCTTTGACCTTGAGTTGCAGCATGTGGGATCTAGTTCCCAGACCAACAACCGAACCTAGGACCCCTGCATTGGGAGTCTTAGCCCCTGGACCACCAGGGAAGCCCCATGGCATTCTTCTAGAAGCAGTTCTGTCGCCATGTTGTGCCGCTTAAATGTCTGTCATCCCTGGTAGATTGTGGAGTCCTTGAAAGAGGATTTCATTCTTCATCTCTTCCCAGGTTACCATAGATGCTTCACAGGTGTTTGCTGGTTGTATTCTTCCATTCATCCAACTGTCCATTGTTCTTTTGACTAATATTTATTGAGCAATTGCTATATGCAAAGCACTGTAGCTGCTGGAAACACGTGGTGAAAAAGACACAAAATCCTCATTTCCATGGAGTTTATATACCAGTGAGAGAAGACAGGCAATAGAGAAAGAAACAGGAACTGAGTCAGGTTGTAGGAAGTGTAGGCAGAGAATTAAAGTAGGGCCACGTGACACAGAATGCATGGGTGGATTCTGTGCCTGGCCAGAGAGGGCCTCTCCGAGGGACAGCCTGGAGGCTGAGGCCTGAACGAACTGTCTTGTGGAGATCAGGGTAAAGAGCATTCCAAGAAGAGGGAACAGATAATACAAAGGCCTTAGGGTAAGAACAAGCTGACTTAGAACAAACACTGGTTACCTAAAGCCAGGGCAACATTTTAGGGCACAGTGAGGAAAGTGTCTCCAGCATGCAGAACTGAAGCCATAGGTCACAGCTGGTTTAGGAGTCAAAGGTTCTTTAAAGCATACTAGATACTTATTGGCAGCTACGAATAGCAAAATAAAAAGGCCCTGCTGTTCATGACTGATGCACAAAAGCACTTAGGAATGTAGGTGCCTCCCCACTTCCCTGGAAGCCAAGCTATCCGTGTCAAGATGGCCCGTGTGAAGAAACTGCCCGGTTGTACTCCACTTGGCTTTCTCTTTCTTTGAGCCTTCAGTTTGCCCAAGCCGCATAGTCACTATAGCCACAAGAATGTGGACTTTTATCTGCTCTGAAATGTGCCTGTTTTTTAACCTTTCCAGTGGGAAAGAGCCTTTACTTTCCCCATCCTTCATTATTTTCCAGCTTAATGTTTTTTACTCCCTTCCTGTAACTGAAACAAAAAAAGGTGCTGTATCTGAGGATCTGTGTGCTTTTGTACAGGGTGAGCGTGTGCTCATGTACACATGTGGGCCGTGGCCGAAGGTTACATAACAAGAGCTGTTCTGAGTACAGCTGGCTCATGCCGAAAGCCCTGATGTGGCAACTCTAAATTTCATCGCAGGTAGGCTGAGCATGAACTTGAAAATCAGGAGTCATGGCTCAGGGCAGCCTGCTGGCCAGCTTTATTTTCCAGCTCAAAATGTTCCCTGAAAACCCTGGTTTGGGTTCAAATGGGCCAAGAGAGCTCTGTTTTACAGACAGGTGCTCCCTGCTACAGAAATGGTGATCTACAATTTTCATCTTCCCCAGTGGGTGGGTGGCTATGATAGAGGAGATCAGGCCTGATAGAAGTGTTCGCATTCTTTGTGGTTTTATTAACCAAGTGGCTTGGCCACATCAAGGCCATGTCTAGACAGAGTAATAGACTCTGCTGTGGCACAATGATCTGTTTTTGTGTGTGTGTGTGTCCCCCCTCCCCCCAATTATGTTTCTGATTGTTCTTGGGGGAACTGACCATCTACAAAACTTATTTAAGTATATGGTGTAATGATTTAGGATTAAAAGGATTCTTGGACCTCTGAACCTTTCAGACAAGGTAACTGAGGTGTTAGGTGTCTTGCCCAGGGATAGACAGTAGGCTGGTGTCAGAACTAGACCTGACAGTCTTGGGCTCCTGGCTTCCATAGGGACTTTTCTGTTCCCAGTCATACTGCCTTTAATCACAGAAGAGAGGTAGCAAAGTGGTGAACTGAAGAGTGTTTTTAAACTGGTAGTTCATATTTAAAAATTGGGAGATTACACATCAGAATCTGGGTTTCTGGTTTCTCCAGAAAGACTGGAGCTCACATCCCTGCAGGGCTGACTGTTGGCAGCAGCGTGGCTTCTTCCTTTACACAGGTCATGTGCTCCCCAGTTTAGTACAGCCTGCGCTAGTCCTGGGTATCTCTCAGAAACACTGGGATTGACTGTCAGCTGCCATGTATGGTCCATCGTGAGCTGCTGTATTTCTGATAGTAGAATTAAGAGGAAAGAGAGCTGTTTCTCATGCCCACCCATCTATTAAAAGTGGGCTCTATTTCAAGAAGAATGGATTAAAAAAATTTTTTTTGCCACACCCCATGGCATGTGGGACCTCATTCCCCAACCAGGAATCGGACCCTGCCTTGGCAAGTGAAGTCTTAACGACTGGACCTCCAGGGAAGTTCCAGAATGGATATTTTAAAAAGCAAAGTGTTCCAAGGCCAAAGAATACAGCTCAAGATATTATGAAACTAATCTATTTGGCACCTATAAGGCATTGAAAGTTGCAACTCTTGTGCTAAACTCTGATATCATATCAGAAAAACTTTGGATACATTTTTTCAGTGATGTTATGGTACCCTTGACAAGTTTTGAAAAGAGATTTTTGTAGCATGGAGCCAAGAAGAAAAGTGGAACAGAGAAAGGAAAAGGGACCCTTCTCTCCTTTTGCCCCATAGCAGAGCTATTAAATGTGAGATTAGTTTGCTTAGACAGTGAGTGAGTCAAGTTGTCCAAAAGGCTGTACATCAAGAACTCTTCATATTAACTTTAGGCAGGCATATCTTGAACTGTTCAGCTGTGAGCTGATAATCAGGGCAACAGAGATACTGAGAAAGTTAGAACCGAGAATTCCTTTCCCATTTGCAGGAATAACCATGAAATTGCTTAAAGGAAATGTGCTATATTATTCTGAGAAATAAATAACAAATAAGCAGCACCCAAAGTGTACCACACTTAGGATTTCTTGAATAAAAGGCTCATTTCTCCTCATGATTTTTTTCTTTTTTCCTGGCCTCTGCTTCTAGCTATCCTTCAGTTTTACCAACAAACATTTTGTTTGTGAAGCCAAGAGGCTCCATAAAAGGTTAAAAATAATTCAACTATATTGTGTTGAACTTAATTGAAGTGTCATGAACCATCTTGAGAGCAGGAGAACCAGTTCTCTCTTGTTGCTATTGGCTTAGTCTGTTTACTTTTCTGGTGCCCTGTCCTCTGAAGCTTGGGCTGGGAGGCCTGGTGAGGAATGTTTCCTCTGAGGTTTCGACAGGTTCGGCTGTTCATCATTGCCTCAGAAGCTGCTTAGCTGCAGGTAAGGAAGGCTGCTGCCCTATGGGAGGAATAATTATGGTCAGTGAGTTTGAGCCTTTAGCTTGGCCTTACTCTGCACCCAAATTCACGTCTGATTCAGGAAGTCTATTTTTGTGTGTTCACATCAACGATTTCCTTGCTCACTTTATCGAAGGGAAACAGCCTTGCATACTGGTGAGGAGATTCTGAATCAGGCCTCTTGCATGGCTGAGTTGCAGGGCTTGGAAGAAGGATTAAGTCAAGGGAGGAGTCACTGTCATCAGAATATCCATACAAGACCGCCCACCTCCTCTCTGACTCACCTACACAAAGCATGATTACCCTGGAGGGGGCAGGTGGTGAGGAGGCATTGGGGAGGCAGGGGCCGAAGTCCTTTCTTTCTCAGTTCAGGGAGCAGCAGTGGTTGTGCCTTGAAGTCTGGGGATCCCAAGATACGCGTTGACTGTGCGAAGTCTGTTCTGGGCTTGTGACACCCTTGTTGCTTAAGTGGCTCAAGTATCCATCACAAGTAGAACATGTGATGGGTAGCCAGACTTTTCACGGCTAGGGGAGGCTCTTTGACTTACGGGAATCTAGTGGGTCCAGGATTGTCCAGGAGCCATAGTGAGTGGGGCCTCCTGAGGTTGATAAACCCTGAGCAGATTAGGGTGGAGCTCCCTTCCCTTGGCTTAGTCTGGAGAGCCTTGCCTTTGAAACAGTCAGGTTGTGGTTAGCATTATGAGAGATTCTTTCTGTTCCATCCTTCTTATAGCATATGTAATAAGATAATGGGAAAAAAAAAAACCCTTCAATTGCCATACCAATGTTGCCACATCAAAGCAGCTATTAATATGCTTGTCATGGTAAATTAACATGGATTCCAATATAAACATTGCTTTATCCCTTTTTGTTTGTAAATGAAGCATTTGGCTTGTATATTCTGTTTGAAACATCAGACATAATGCATAGTCATATTTGAATATGGATACTACCTATGTTTTAATAATAACTGGCATTTTTATTATGTGTGTGGCACCACAGGTGTATCATTTTAAATTATGTATATAGCATTTAAGGTGTATAGTGACTTATATAATTACTGTTGCTTCATGTGGCCTACATAGGATGTACCAATTTAGCAGATGTTGTCATTCAAGTCACATAAAAAGTCCACTTAGAATTCCCTGGTGGTCCAGGGGCTAACACTCTGTGCCTTCACTGTAGGGGCACTGGATTCAGTCCCTGGTTCTGGAACTAGGCTCCTGCATGCTGCTGGCACCCCTCTGCCCACCCCAAAAATAGTCTCCTTAATCCGCCTGTCTGAATTCATGGAAATCACAAGTCCTGAGAAGTATTTAAATACCAGTAACATTGTCCATGAAATGTTGATGCCTTCTTACCTTCTCACCTCTCCTTACATTACCTCCTGCCCCTCCTACAAGCTTGGCATCACTGTTCACGGTAAAGTTCCACCCATGACAAGCCCTGGTGTGTAGTGTGTAGTGGGTCTGAACCCTTGCCTGGACCCACTGCCAGAAATGGGATGTGGTCCAGGGAACAACCTAGACAAGTGCCAACTGGGACATGTGGCAAGGGTTCTCCTTGCTTTTTGACACTCTTCAGCTGTGGCCTCCCAGGGAGGAGGAGCCTTGGCCATCATCCCCTCCTCCTATAAGTCTCTGTTGTAACTGCCTCAACATCCCCTTTTGGCTGAGTTGGATTTTGGTGACTCCAAGAAGGGTAATGCTTGCCATGAGCATCACCTGGAGTCCTCCGCAGTATGTTGACTCCACTAGAGCCGGGTGGGTGGTGCCAGCGGGGTGGTTGTGCGCCTAGAGGAAGAGTGTAACTAACCCTGGGCAGCAGCCTGAAGACTGTGGTGGTAGATGCCCCACCCTCTGCTCTCAAGCATGGGCGGGTGCATGAGAGTACCAGCAGCTCTAGACAACAGCCAACAGGCTCTCCCATCAGTTCTGGTAAAGAAAGTATATGTGAGGAGGCCAAATTGGAAGTGAATAAGAGACCATGATGTTCAAGGTTAGAGAGGAAGGGCTCCTGACACAGAATGGGTTTTTCCTTTTAAAATCAGGATGGCCACAGCTGATGTGGCCTTGTGTGTGTCCTCCTCTTGTGATCACCATCCTCTGGTCTCCTCTTGAGGAGAGGGGAGATGGCCCTGGATTCCAAAAGTAGCCCCTCAAAGGTAGGAGTCCCAACTCCGCCCAGCCATTTTCACATTTCCCATGTGAAACTCACCAGCACTCAGAGCTTCTCTGAAGATCCATCTGAGTGGCAGTCTATGGGGGGAGAAGGTAAGATTTCTTCCCTGCCGTTCCCTTTACTCTCTCCCTACGGAACCCTAAGCAGACGAAATATTGGGCCAAAGGCCCAAATAATCTTGTTTGGGGATCTCACCATCTCATTTTCTAGCCAGGCACTTTCTCCATCCTGTAACTTTCCAGTTGTAATTCAGGGAATACTATTGATAACTCTGACACCTGGTGGTCACTTCAAAAACTGCACTCTGGGAGGATCGACAGTCCTCTGATCACTTAAAAGTTTTTGTTTTTCCAGTTCAAATTTCAATGTAAATAAGATGTACTTTATACGTTAGTTATTCTTACTAACTGAATTATTTATAAGTGAAATTCTTGAGAATGCATTTAACAGAATACATTTGTATAAAACATTTCTGTAAAGACATACCCAAAACTGCATGTTATATAGTCCTTGGAGTGAAGCTAGGTTTGGAGGGGAGGGGGAACTTATTTTACTTTACACCCACTAGTTATGTCTGAAATCGATTTTAAACAGAAAGGAAGTGTTACTTTAAGTGTGGTTGGAGGACCTCACTTGGGCAGGAGGCCCAGAAGTTCAGGATATTCCCTTCCAGGGCTCCTACCCTCTCCTGGTTATGTGTCCAGGGACCTGTAGTGCTTTCATGTGTTTGGAGGGTGTGGAGTATGGCTGGTCTCCCTCTGCTCTTGTTCACTGATGGTGGTAGAGGAGCCCAGCAGCTGAGTAGAATCTGGTCCTGGGGAGCTGAATGGCTGGAGTGCTGAAGCCGGGAAAAATTCCCCTCTCCCTTGATAGTCACAGGCTTCCCAGGTGGCGCAAGTGGTAAAGAACCTGCCTGCCAATGCAGGCGACATAAGAGATGCATGTTTGGTCCCTGGGTTGGATAGATCCCTTGGAGGTGGGCACGGCAACCCACTCCAGTATTCTTGCCTGGAAAATCCCATGGGCAGAGGAACCTAATGGGCTGCGGTCCATAGGGTCACAAAGAGTCCAGCATGACTGAAGTGAATTAGGAGGCACGCATGTTGGTGGTCACAGTAGTGAAGGAAGCAGCCATCCTGTCAGGCGTGGGCTGCCAACTTCCTGAGGTCGTGCTCAGTGGTGGGGCTCCAGTCGGAGAGTCATCCACTCATTTGGGTTTCTGACGCCTCACAGGTGTGAGGCGCCCAGAGCCAAGTTTCACAAGGTGTGTGAATGTGAGGTCCCTTGAGGTGCAGGGCAGAAGCTCCCCAGGTTTTAACCCCAGAAGAGTGGGCTGGGGGCAGATGTGGCCTGGGGCTGGCTGGCAGAAGCACCTGGTCTGACGAAAGCCGTCACCTTTTGACTAGCTTCTCTGCGCCTCTTCCTGTGCGACACCAGCATCGCCTTCTCCTCTTGAACATACCTCCTGCCGCTTTCCCACTGCTGCACCTCATGGTAACGTGCCTCTCTGAGTGTGCGTGTGTTGCACGTAGCCACTTTCCAAGTTATGTGCTCTGGCCAGCAAACACTCCTCTCGCATGACTGTGCCCATTCACCCAGCTTACCAGCCAGCAGCCCAGAAACACTGGATGACTGAGTGACCACAGAGGGAGATGCAAGGTGTCCAGGGCACAGCCCCAGGGAAGCCTCCCAGGGCCAGGCCTGATCTCCAGGGAGGAGAGAGGTCCTGCCTGCACCTGTCATGTGGTTCCTGAGGGTGGAATCAGGACCAGGACCCAAGACTGGAGCTCTTTCAAAGTGGCTTTTCCGGGAAGGAAAACCTCAGCACCGCACTCGGTCATTGGTCTTTATACCCAGAGGACATGTTTCAGCTCCAGTGATTAACTCTTTTTTTTTTTTGGCCCCACTGTGTGGCATGCAGGATCTCTGTTCCCTCACCAGGGATCGAATCCATGTCCCCTGCATCGGAAGCTTAAATCTTAAGCAGTGGATGATCTAGTGATGAACTCTTTTAGAAGTCCCTCAAGGTGCAAGGCAACACAAGTGGTCTCTCAGGATTGGCCCCAGTGTTCACCATCTTTTGACTTCCAAAGTCAGGCATTCCTGGATCACTCCTAGTGATCCACCTCTCCTTCCTCCAGGTAGTCCCCTTTTCTACCTTCCTGGACAATCAAGGTACCTCTCCTTTCCTCCTTCCTCCCACTGCTCAGATCAAAGCTGCCCAGCCAACACCATGTGACCTCGAGGATGGAAAACACATGCTTGGGGAGACAGAAGAAGGCTGAGACCCTGATGACTTCATGAAGCTGCCAAAACAGTTTGACTGCTTTACTCTCAATAAAGTGAGAAAAGAAACCCACCTGCGTGAATGACTGGGCTTTCTTATGTGAAGCCAGACTTCATGGGAACAGATAATAGCGACCCTCTGTGATAACCAGGTGTTTCCTTGTTTCTCATCTATACTATGGCACGGGGGCATATAGTTCTTAATAAAGAACAGAAATAATGCAGATTGAATCTCTGGGGGTGGGGGTTGTTCCTCTGGTAGGACTCTGTGCACATCGTAATATGGATCTGGTTGGGCTGTTGTTCTTAAATTACTGATTTTAAGTGTTCCTCACAGTGGAGTGGAGTTTCAGAAGCATGTTATTTGGTTGTCTTAGCTTCAGTTCAAATATGTGGAGAGTGGTAAGGGAGGCTCCTAAGGATGCAGAGGGGAAAACCAGGCATTGCCTTTGTAAGATGGATGTATGGGGAATTCCCTGGTGGTTCAGTGGCTAGAACTGGACGCTTTCACTGCTGTGGCCTGGGTTCAGTCCCTGGTCAGAGACCTAACATCCTGCAAGCTGCCCAGCATGGCAACAAAACAAACAAAACCAAAACACATTTGGTTTGTAAAAATGCTCTGGTACTGAGCTCAGAGAAAGCCGGGTTGAGGCCCTTGGTTCAGTTCCCTTGCCCACCAAGATGGTGAGCTTGTTAGTGTCAAATGACCTATATATTTCTTGATCTCTGAGTTATCTTAAAAAAAGAGTCAGTTTTATCAAGGTATAATTGACATACAATAAACTACATCTATTTATATTTTTATTGTTTGTTTTAGTATAGTTGATGTACAATGTTGTGTTCATTTCTGCTGTATAGTGAAACAAAACAGCTATGTATACAGATATATCCCCTTTTTTAGGTCACCATTGAGCATTGAGTGGAGTTCTCTGTGCTATATAATAGGTTCTCATTAGTTATCTATTTTATCAGAAAAGCTATGACAAACCTAGACAGCATATCAAAAAGCAGAGACATCACTTTGCTGACAAAGGTCCATATGCCTGCCTGCTAAGTCACTTCAGTCATGTCCAACTCTTTGCCACCTGATGGACTGTAGCCCACCAGGCTCCTCTGTCCATGGGGTTCTCCAGCCAAGAATACTGGAGTGGTTTGCCATTTCCTCCTCAATGGGATCTTCCCAACCCAGGGATCAAACTTGCATCTCTTTTGTCTTCTGCATTGGCAGGTGGGTTCTTTATCACTAGGGCCACCTGGACACATAAAAGTCTGTATTGTCAAAGCTGTGGTTTTTCCAGTAGTCACGTACAGATGTAAAAGTTGGACCATAAAGAAGGTTGAGCACCGAAGAATTGATGCTTTTGAACTGTGGTGCTGGAGAATACTCTAGAGAGTCTCTTGGACAGCAAGAAGATCAAACTAGACAATCCTAAGGGAAATCAACCTTTAATATTCACGAAGGCCTGATGCTGAAGCTGAAGATCCAATACTTTGGCCACCTGATGTGAAGAACTGATTCATTGGAAAAGACCCTGATGGTGGGAAAGATTGAAGGCACAAAGAGAGGGGGATGACAGAGGATGAGATGGTTGGATAGCATCACCAAGTCAATGGTCATGAATCGGAGCAAACTCGGGGAGATAGCAAAGGACAGGGGAGCCTGGCCTGCTGTAGTCCATGGGCTCGCAAAGAGTTAGATAGGACTTTTCAGTGACTGAACAACAACAACAAAATATACCCAGAGTGGAACTGATAGAGCATAATAGTTCTATTTTTAATTTTTTAAGGAGTGTCTCATAATGGGTGCACCAGTTTACACTCCCACTGACATGCACAAGGAGTCATGTATATTTTATACTGTTATTTTCTCCCATTCTGTAGGTTACCTTTCCTTTTCCTGTGCAGGAACTTTTTAATTTGATGTAGTTCCATTTTTATTTTTACTTTTGTTGCTTTTGCTTTTGGCATCAGATTCAAAAGGTCATTGCCAAGAGTGATGTCAAAGAGCTTATGTCCCATGTTTTCTTCCAGAAATTTTATGGTTTCAGGCCTTACATTTATGTCTTCAATTCATTTTGATTTGATTTTTGTGTATGATGTAAGATAGTGGTCCAGTCATTCTTTTTGTACAGCTATCCAGTTTCCCTATTACCACTTACTGAAGAGACTATTCTCTTTCCATTTTGCATTTTTGCTCTTTTGTTATAAATTAATTGACAAAATATGCATGGTTTTATTTCTAGGCTCTTTATTCTGTTCCATTGATTTATGAGTGTCTAGAAGTTTGCCAAGAGCCTTTAAAAATATCTTTCATGTGTCAACTAAAATTCTGAACATATATATTATGACTATTATGGTTATTTTTACATCTTTGGACACAAAACCTCTGAGTCAGTTCTGTCTCAGCTTATTTTGACTAATCATTCTCTTTAAGAGTAAGTTGTTCCTGTTTCTTTCTGTGTCTGGTAATCTTTGACTGAATGTCAGACATTGTTAGTTTCACCATTTTGAGTGCTGAGTATTTTTGCATTCTTATTAGTATTGAAAGATATTTTACAGAATTATCAGAACTGTTATTTTTGCTTAGTTTTATTAAAACGTCATATAGCTTCTTTCCTTTAGGGAGAAAAAAAGAACAAGTTCCACCAAATCAAATGAGCAATCTGTCTTAACTTGAAGTTTGAGAATCACTGGTTTATAAGCTAGAATTAAGCCAGAGTTGACCATCTCATACCAGTGGCAGCAAACAACAAGATGAGCCAGGGCAAAATAAATAACTATGTGGAAACCCTGATAAGTGCCTAAACAGACTGGTTCCCTGAGGCATCACTATAGATATATTTTTGATATATATACATATATATTAATATATCTTAATATTTTGGACTTTGTTTTTAGATGCAATTATGTTCATTGGGAACAGTTCTCTGTTAAAAACTTGCCCTTTTCTCATGAACTCCCTGTGTACTCATTCTCAGCTCCTCTGTATTGAGTCACTCTAGTGGATTTTCCAAGATGCTGGCTTTTCTTGGTGACTTAGAGTCCCACTTCTTGTAAAAGCACTCTCAGGTTTTAACAGGAGGACCTTTTCCTTTCTTTCCTGAGTTTTGTCCTCTTGAAATCCTACAGCTGTTGTTGAACTGGGGGAAAGAAGTTCTTTCTCAAGTCATTTTTAAATCAGAGTTTCTTTGTTTTTGCACATCACTCTTCTTCCATCTTAAGAAGATGGCTATTCATTTTTTCCCTCTTTTCTTCCTTTCTCTTCATTTCCCACCTTTTTTTCTTTTAAAGCTTTAATTATGGAAAATTTTAAGCCTGCAAACATACAGCAAGACTGGTACAATGGGTATTTCCACATACCAATCAACAATCATTAACTTGTGAAATTGTATTTTTCTTTAAAAAAAAAGTTTTCTTTTTTAAATTGGGGTATAGTTGATGTAGAAACTTTATTTTTCTAATGCTTCTGATTTGCAAGCATTAGAGACTTATTTTCAAGTTATATTAGATATCATGTGGTAGGGGGGTGCATAACCCATTTTGTCTTATGGGGTGTGTGTACGTATGTGTAGGACTCTTGGTTTTTATCCCAGCTAGGATGCATACAACATGAAAACTAAGAGCCTCCAGTGAGTTCCAGGTGATAACCGCAAGCATCTCAGTTACCTTTTCCCTTTATGTTTTATGCACAGTCCTTAAGCGCAGCCTGTAGCCTTTGCTCTGTGATTTGTTTCTAGCCTCTGGTTGATTTAGGCCATGTCTTATATTCAGTCTAGGTTTACACTCCTAGAATACATTTCCTAAGTTTTCTCCCTTTTTTCCCCATAAGTATATATGTATACCTTGAGTGTTCTTTATATTTCAACTATGCTTAAGTAATAAAAGCAAACTAGCATAATGTAGTGAAAGGTATCTGAGAGAATCCTGACACCACTACTTACTCGGTGTGACTTTTCCAAAGTTGCTAAACCTCTTGGAGGGTCAGCAGCATCATCTGTAAATTGAATAACACCCATCTTCAGGATTACTGTCAGGATTGCAAATAATGCAAGCAAAATGCCTATCCCAGTGTCTGATGCATAGTAGTAGCTTGATAAATGACAGCTATTATGATCATGACAGATGTAGCAGTGCTGTGAAATGGATAGCAAAAAGTATTATCCCCAATTGACTGACTAAATAGGCACCAGAGAGACTAAAATACTGACTAAAGTCACAGACAGATTCATAACCAAAGTCATAAATGCCACTTCCTGGACTCAGAGGCTCCTGCAAACATTCCAAAATCTAATTTCTGCTTATATCTTTATGAGTGAGTTCTATTTTTTAACAGAAACAAGACATTTCCAGCAGCTCATTTCAAGGGGATTTACTAAATTCATGGTTCCAGGCATCTAGGTTTGGGCTTTGAGCCCCAAACCACGTCGTTGCATACATGGTCATACTTGAGATGAGCATATCAGACCAGTCCATCTCTGTTGTGGTGTTTTGCTGAGTTTATTTGTGGACAGACTGGCTCTCAGAATCACAGACTGTTAGGGGATAGTTTTTAAACAAACTGAGTGAAGTGCTTCAAGCTTTCACACAGGGAAAGGAATGTTGAGTTCTCCTTTCTCTGACTCTCTGTCTCACTGTCTCTCTGTCTCTATTTCTCTCTCTCGCTCTCTCACACATACACACACACACAATTCTTTTGATCTTATACACTCCAGGTTCTGGAGAGCTATGCACCTTTCTGTGTATTCTTTTCAAAGTGTAGAAATTTTCTTTCTCAGCTGTTTCCTCCCATATTTTGCTGAGGTATAAAAATACGTCCTTACTGATCATTTGTTAAGTGTCTAGAGGACATAAGTTCTGCCTGAAAGCTAAAGGCAAATGTAAAAACAATTAGTGAAAATTGTACAGAAGTGTCTCCCCTTTTTGTCCTAGCTGAACCAAGTTGGGGAAAATAGGACTGTTTGAACAGGCTCTGGAATGTAATACCTATAACTATGACCTCTGATGCGAGAACCCCTCTCACTCTGGATTTGCAATGTTATATTCTCTTTTTAGCAGGGATTACAGTAAGCAAGTTAGATAAAATCATGATGAATTGCCTAGGGAAAAATGAAAAACAGGAGCCATTGGAAACCCTTTCCTTCTTCAAAACAATTGAGGCTTCTCTTTTATCTTTTTCAAAATTTTCTTCATTAAGCACAGTGGCTGTAACTAAAGCATCTTTGTGTCTCTAGCACCTTTCACCATGTTTTACACACAACAGGCACTCAGTAAATAATTATTCTTGATGCTGAATGTACAAAAATGTATTAATTGAGAACCCACTATGCAGCCCATGTTAGGTGCTATGTGGATTAATAACGAGGTGCAACTCAGAATTCCTTGCTTTCATTAAGCTTATGGTCTAGCTGGGGATATAACAATTATGAGAAATGTTTGGTTCTTATTTCTTCAAGTATTTTGTCTGCTTTATTTTATTCTTCTTCTCCTTATGGGACTGTAGTTGTATATTTCAAATCTTTTGATAATGTCCCACAGGTTCCTGAAGTTATCTTAATTATTTCAATTATTTTTTCTTCTGTGCTTCAGATTATTAATGGATAATTAATCTATTAATCTTTCTTCAAGTTCACTGGCTCTTTCTTGTTATTTTTATTCTGCTGTTAAGCCCATTCAATAATTTTTTAGTTTAGTCTAATACTATATCTTTACTTTTTACACTAAAATTTTCAATCCATCTGGAATTTTCTTGTAAGTATGGTATGTTGTTATTGTTCTTTAGTTGTTAAGTCATGTCTGACACTTTTGCGACTCCAAGGACTATAGTCCACCAGGGTCCTCTGTCCATGGGATTTCCCAGGCAAGAATACTGGAGTGAGTTGCCATTTCCTTCTCCACCAATGGGTAATTTTTTTTAACATTTCAAATGTATTTTTAAATTCTAGAATTTATAATTAGTCCTTTTTTATAGCTTCTAGTAACCTGTTGATAGTTCTTAGTTTTTCTTTCATTACGAGCATATTTTCATCTGTGTCCTTGAACTTAAGGCATAATAATTGTTTTATAACTCTTATCTGCTAATTTCAATATGTGAATCATTTCAGGATTGACTTTCATTGATTTTGCTTTTTTTCTGAGAATAGGTAGTATCTTCCTATTTTCTTTGACTGTTAAGCAATTTTGAATTGTGTCCTGGATGTTGTGAATGATATGTTATAGAGATTCTGAATTCTGCTAAGTTCCCCTGAAGAGTATTTTTTCTTTTTTCAATAGTAATCAGTTAACTTGGCTGAATTCAAACTGTAAACTTTATCTTCCTTGCTATGAATGGTGGCTCAAATTTCTGCTCAGTTTCTTTCAGTCTCCTACTTGAAGTCGGTCTCACACATGCATGGTTTCAACCTCAGCCGGAGATCTTGCTAGAGTTTATACACGTGATTTGGGTCTCCTCTTTCCTGGCTTGCTACTTTTTAGGGTTTCTCCCTTTGCTTTCCAGAAGCTGTGTTTCCCTCAGACTCTGGTTTTATAAGGTAGTAAGATTTTGATTTTTTCTTTGATTTTTAGCTGCACTGCATAGTGCAGTTTGAGGCCTTCTCTCAGGGAAAAAGTCATAAAAAATGGAAACTCATCCGTGTTTTTCTCTTCATCCAAATGTTGACTCCCTTTCAGTATCTACCTGTTCTTAGTTGCTCTTTAATATCTTCAGATAGTTGTTTGTATATTTAGTTCAGAGTTTATATTTGTTATCCGTGAGAAGTTTGGTCTGATAGCAGCCACATGAACGTGACTAGATAGGTATGTAGGACTAAAAAACATAGGGACAAATAAGCAAGTTATTGTCAAACAAAGACTCAGAGACAGAAGCATTTAGGAAAGAAAATTACTTTACTTATGAAGAGGTTTCTAAGGGACTCTAGGCTTTAGAGGGGCTTCCCAGGTGGCACAGTGGTAAAGAATTCACCTGCCAGTGCAGGAGACGCAAGAGATGCAGGTTCAATCCCTGGGTCTGGAAGATCCCCTGGAGAAGAAAATGGCAACCTGCTCCAATATTTTTGCCTGGAAAATCCCACGGGCAGAGGAGCCTGGTGGGCTGCAGTTCATGGGGTCACAAAGAGTTGGACACAACTGAACAAATGAGCACACTAGGCTTTAGAAAAACAGGTTTATCAAGTAAAAGAATGCAGCAAATGTTTAAAGGGAAAAAATTACCAAATCACAGAGTTTACTGTCAGTTTGTTTATGGTAGAAAAATAGTAGTTTTCCTGCATGATTTTAATATTTACAAAGGACAAGATGTATCTTCAGACATTGATATTACAAAAGTTAGGGACAGAGACATTTTTGTTAGGTAGGCAGTAACCCATAGGAAATATTCAAGATTTCCTATTTTGAGGACTAGAAGTAGATACAGTGATCATGTTTTGTGTGTGTGTGTGTGTGTATGTGTGTATGTGTGTGTGTGTATTTTGTCTCTGGGATTCTTTATGGTCAAGTCTCACTCACATGCAGATTTGACCTCATAAATTGTTTAGAGATTATCTGATTCAGTGTAACTCATTTGATTTGTTTTATTTAACTGGTTTTATTTATATAGTGTACAAGAGATATTAATATACAAAGACATCCTTGTTATATATTAATAAAACCTGAGCAGTTCTGGTTTAAGAATTAACTTGTAACTCCTCCGCAGTTATAATTTACTTTTAGGTATAAGAATTATTTTATTGCCTTTGTCAGTTCATCTGTTGAGCTAAGGAACAAGGACCTTCCAATTTGTGTCTATGAGGTTTACCTATTTAGTAGCCTGTAAGAGTCTCTGTCTGTCTGCAACACTCAGGTTTGTCAAATTCCTAACCTGCTAGGAAATTCTTTATTACCTGAAAAGGTCATATTCTTTAAATGACAGAATAAGTTCCAGGACAGTTTCCTGAGAATGGTATACTGGAATTGGCTCATGCTGGCTCATGAGAGCTCATTGTGAAATTTATAGGAATTTTGGAAGCTGCTTATTAAACATGGCCATTATCAGAAATTAAACTTTGTAACTTACAATTAAATGGGTTGTATTTAAATCAGTGGTAATAAATACTCAAAACTTATCACTTCCTAATTATTGTATGACCTTTCTAAAAGCTATTTTTTTTTTTTATTGTAACAAATTCCAGAAAGACTTTTTTCTTTACAATATTGTGTTGGTTCTGCCACACATTTTTAAAAATTTAAGTATAGTTGATTTGTAATGTTCTGTTAGTTTCTGGTATACAGCAAAGTGATTTAGTTATACAAACATAATAATATACATAATCTTTTTCATATTTTTTTCTGTTATAGTTTATTATAAGATATTGAACATGTACCACAACTTCTTTATCCATTCATCTGTGGTGAAAATACTATATAATGGTATGTTACTGCATGTGTCTTCCCAATTCCATGTTTAGTGATGTCATGTTAAAATTGGCCATGATGGAAGTGTTTACACCACAGACATTGGCAAATAGTTTTTTTTTCTTTGGTGAGCTGGATATTAAATATTTACTAGTATATTACTGTTTGCATGCATTTCCCTTCAACCTGTAAAGTACAGTCCTTGGTCCTAGTAGCAACTTGTCATATGTAATTAAATATGTTTGAGTCTTACTGTTGCAAATTTGATTTATCCAGTTAAACCTTATATGAAAGAGAATGACTTTTTACTGAGCCTGAGTAAATAACTACATTATTATAAAAAACAGAGGAATTTGGTAAAAGCATTTTGAATAATATTGAACCATTGTTACTGTTGCTTTGGGTACTGTAGATAAAGACTACAGTTAATATATTCTATAGAATCACTCTTTTTAAGTTTCTCTAAGTTTTTTTATATTGAAAATATATACTGAGAATTTTCATAAAATTTTTTTTTCCCCTGAATTCTAAGGAGGGATGTTGGAAGAATACGCCACCTAAAGGATGTTTCATTCTAGTTTATGAAAGTATGTAGTATGTAAGTATCCCTACCTTAAACTGATAGAGATAAAAGAGAAAGGAAAGGATTTTTTCCTTATATATCTAGTCAAAAATAGAACATTAACCACAGTTGAATCAGTTGACTCAATCCCAGAAAATTCTTTTCTTTTTTCACATGATCTCAGGCTAAGTAGGCTACTTTCATGGCATCATCTTTTTCCGACCTGGAAGGCAGGACATCCTTGATACAGACTAGACATGTTTCTGTGGATGTCAGCTCCAGGGGGGAAGCCTGCACTTTTGAGTCTGTTTATTGTACTGTCAGTAAAGTACCTGCTGCAGTTTTTATTGCATCTGTTTTTTGAGGTTACAATCAAAAATTTCAATTTTTCTTCTGAGTTTATGGCAGAGGCCTTTAGGCTAATATGAGGAAAAGGCAGAGACTATCTTGTTTATGACAAACCTGAACGACTTCTGTTTTATTATAACATCGAATAATATCAGAATGGAGGAGAGTGACCCATCTAATCAATTTACAAGGATTTAGTCAATGATTTCTGTGGATAGTGAGGGCATTCATCCTAGGGCCTTTAATTCAACCTACAAAATGTGTTTTGTTTGTTACGGCTTGACAAGAGCATCTTAAGCCTACTAGTAAAATCTTCTATTTATTTTGTTTAAAGGAATTCATTTGTTGAAAGTTATTTGGTTAGTTTATGTATGTCAACTTAATATGGTGGGTAATAAAGAGGTTGTTGGATAGGTGACTGATTTATGTAATAGACAGGTGGACATTTTATATTTCTAGAGCATAAAGGAAGTTTACAAGCCATTTTTTGGTTCTTAAAATTGTCCTTAGCAAACCTACCTGAGGTTTGACATTGAGAGTGTTATGTGTATGTTTATGCACATATTTGGTGGTGGCTGGAGAGAACTGGGACGCTTCTCTGAATGTAGTTTCAGTGTGCCACAAGGGCTCAACGAAGGGATATGACTACTATTAGCAAAAATAATGAAAAGTAAACACTGGGGTAGGAGGTGGAGAGAGGAGCAGATGGTTCCCCATATAGAACAAAGCACAAAGATGAGAGTCCTGTTTTTGCCTGTCCTGTGCACAAAAACTGCTTAAGAAGTTGCATATTGAGAAACAGTCCTTTTCTAGTTTACCAGTATTTTTCTTCTTCACATCTTAATTTTGATTGACTTTAGGGTTGGTCTAATTGTTAAATTAAAAAGATTTTTTTGTTGTTGTTTTTGCGGATGCTCTTTATCAGGTTGAGGTAGCTCCTCTCAATTCCTAACTTGCTGGTTAAATGGATATTGGATTTTGTTAAATTACTTTTGTTGTCAGTTGATGTGATTGTTGTTGTTGCTGTTGTTTAGTCACTAAATTGTGTCCAACTCTTTGCAATCCCATGGACTGTAACCTGCCAGGCTCCTCGGTCCATAGGATTCCTCAGGGAAGAATACTGGAGTGGGTTGCCCTTTCCTTCTCCAGGGGATCTTCCCTACCCAGGGATTGAACCCACATCTGCTTGGCAGGCGGATTCTTTACCACTGAGCTACCTGGAAAGCCCTAGGATTTATTTTAATGGGAAATATTAATGGTTTTAAAACCTTTGAAATACAGATTTTCCTGAACTTAAGTGATCCAGATAGAGAGAGCATGACTGAGTAATTATTCAATTCTATCAATAAGATTTAGCACATATTTCTTTTACTTTACACTTTTAGTTTTAAAAACATCATTCCAGAAAGTTTGGAAAGCAGAATGAGACACAAATAACTCATTTCCCATCTCCTAATGTAACTATTATCATTTTTGGTAAATTTCATTCTAAAATTTTATCATATGTACATCTATATTATTTAAAAATTGCAGTCATAGTGTGCACACAATTTTGATTATTTTTTTCCTCTCAACACTGGGTCATAAGCATTTTTCATGTTGCCACAAAGTCTTGGTAGCCCTAGTTCTGATATTTTCTTAATGTGGAATTCCTTTAATTTTTTTGTTAATTAATTTGGCTGCACCAGGTCTTAGTTGTGGCACTCGGGATCCTTAGTTGTGGCATGTGGGATCTGGTTCCCCGACCAGGGATTGGACCTGGGCCCCCTGCTTTGGGAACTCAGAGTCTTAGCCACTGAGCCACCAGAGAAGTCCCTGGAATTCCTTTAAATAGGAAGCTCCCTTAGTGCCTTTCAAGTATTGTACCATTTACAAGACATGAAATGCACACAGATTTCCAGGAACATAGTTATTATGTTAAGTGAGATAGAACTACAAAGACATTGAAAGGAAGCTACATTACTCCCTTTGTTAGCAGGGAGTGGTAATGTGTAAATGTGGACTGGTAAGCCAGTGTATCCTTTTTTCTTTCTTCCTCTTCAGGAAAGCAGTCAACTCCATATTAAGTTTCTCAACCAGGTGTCCAGATGAGTTACAAGGTGTATCACAAGTGATTGTTAATGTTATAATATAATTTGTGAATGATTTGCTTTCATCATGCATTGGAGATAATTCAGGTCACTCTCACTCCTGGCCCTCCCCAGTAGTTTTGGGAGCTCAGTAAGGAGAGTAGGACTAAAGCTGTATGTGGGGTTTGGAGACCAGGAGAGTGAGGAAGGACAGAATGCAGTTCCTTTCTCCTCTGGCCCCCGAGTTATGGAATCTCATATACTTCCTCTCCATTCTGCAAAGGTCAGAATTCCTTCATTAACTCTACTTTGTGCTTGTCACTACCCCAGAAACAAAATGCCATGTAAATTAGCTGTTGTTACTGCAGTATTTTAACAGACAATAAACTTGAACACATTGGATGAGAAAGGACAATGTAAAACCAGTAATTGTGTCCTTCAGGTTTTTAGTCTTAGAAGTCACCAGGGTCGATTTTTGGATGTCTTATCACAGATGTTGATTTCAAAAGCCGTGGTCATGTAATTTCTATTTTATCAGTAGTGTTGGTATTTCACATCTTTCATTGATAGAATTGACTAAAAGGACTTGAAAAATTAGATCTCGTATAATTTTCATACCGAATTTCAAAAATCACCAAGCCCTTTGACATGCTTTGTAGTCTGAGTGATTAGAATGAATGAATTCCACACATATCTCCTTAGGAGGCTAAGTCCTAGTTTATCCCTGTGTCCTTCCAGTGCTCTCAGACCACTAGGCTGAGAGAGTATATGTCTGAAAGTAGCCAGTGTCACATACTCAGATCCTCCTTCAACCTGCATTTTGAAAGCAGAAAGCAGTCACTGATCAACACACTGCCTGACAATCCTTTTTCTTGAACCCATTCCTGCCAAGTCTCTGCAAAGTTTAAGCAATGCAGTCACTAGCTTGATGACTTGATAGCTTAACTCCTATGGCTCTTTAGAGGTTCTTTTTGCAGCTACTTTCTTCTAGGGAGCTATTAGGGTTTCAGTCCTAATCATCACGGGAGAAGAAACTTTTTTTTTTTTTTTTTTGGTTAACAGGGAGATCAAACCAGTCAATTGTAAAGGAAATTAACCCTGAATATGCATTGGAAGGATTGATGCTGAAGTTGAAGCTTCACTACTTTGGTCTGATGTGAAGAGCCAACTCATTGGAAAAGATCATGATGCTGGGAAAGATTGAGGGCAGGAGGAGAAGGAAGGGAACAGAGGATGAGGTGGTTAAATGGCATCATTGACTCAGCGGACATAAGTTTGAGCAAACACCGGGAGATAGTGAAGGACAGGGAAGCGTGGCGTGCTACAGTCCACGGGCAAAGAGTCAGACACGACTGAGTGACTGAACAACAGCAACAGATGTGAGCCGATGAGCCCTGAGGGAACTCAGGAAGGAGAGGAATACCTGCCATCTAGCAGCCATCTTTGCAGGTGTCTCTTGTGGCTCAGACAGTAAAGAATCCGCCTGCAATTTCAGGAGACCTGGGTTCAATCCCTGGGTTGGGAAGATCCCCTGGAGAAGGGAATGGCAACCTACTCCAGGACCCTTGCCTGAAGAATCCCATGGACAGAGGAGCCTAGCAGCTACAGTCCTTGGGGTTTCAAAGAATCAGACACGACTGAGCAACTGAACAGCAACAAAGGAGGACACAGGTTAACTGGACTTATTGTGATGATCATAATCGAATCATTATTGTCGTACACGTGAAACTAACATAATGTTAAATGCCAATTATACCTCAGTAAATAGATAGATAGTACCTCCCTCCTCCTATTGAATTCATTTTTTCAGCAAATATTTCTTGCCCTGCTGGGTGTCAGGCTTTGTGCTAGGTGCTGGGGTTAGAGAGGGTCTCTGTTCAGCTGGTTGTAGACATGAGTGAAGTCAGCACAGTCTGTGCGTGCTGTCACAAAGAAGCTGTGCCTCGAGCAGCTGTGCTAGAGAGCCTCGAAGAGACACTGCTGCTCCGACGGAGCCTCCGTGCAGAGGTGACACAGGGCTGAGTTCCCAGGAGGGGCGGGTGTTCTTCTCGAAGAGCTGTTGGGCACTGGGGAGACACAGGGCTGGGGAATGACAAGGCCAGCAGCATCCCCAGTGGAGGTGCAGTATGTGCAGATTCTGTGGTGCAGGAGGAGCCAGGTGAGGCAAAGAGACGAAAGGAGGCCAGTGAGTCTGGACAAGGGTGGAGTGGGAGGGGGTGGGGGAAGGGAGCCGACTTTGAGGAGAAACATGGAGGACTTGTGTTTAGTTAAGCTGCAGATGTTTATGAGATATCCATGGGGAGAGAGAGACCAGCTAAGCAGTAGGATGGGCTCTTTTCATGTGGAGTGGACATCATCTGAGAAGTGAAAAATTCTTGTAATTTTTCCTGTAATCCATGTAATTCCAGAGAGTCAGCCCTCATCCTTCCAGCTGCAGGACTTTGTTCATCTCTGATCTGCAGTGACACAGCGGTTACCCAGCAACGCCCTTCCCTTCTTCGGGGTACCTAACTTCTGCTTCCTCGGGACGTCTCCTGTTGTCTCCTCTCTTGTGTCCTCTGGAGTCTGCCCACTACCGTCTACCTGAGGAGGAAGAGATGATTGGCCCATCTGGCCACGGGTGGTCTGAGGAAGGACCTTCACATCTCCCATCTGCTGGCACATGGAATGAGACTGGTGGTGGTCGTGCAGCAGTGAATCCACAAAACCCCACCCAATGGGATACTTTGAAATGGTGTGTGCATTTTAACTTGACTTGTAATAAATGTAGGAATTGATCAATTATACTGCGATGTATTAGGAAAAGGAGTGCGTCAAGGCTGTATTTTGTTACCCTGCTTATTTAACTTATATGCAGATACATCATGAGAAATACTGGGCTGGAAGAAGCACAAGCTGGAATCAAGATTGCCAGGAGAAATATCGATAACTTTAGATATGCAGATAGCACCACCCTGATGGCAGAAAGTGAAGAGGGACTAAAAAGCCTCATGATGAAAGTGAAAGAGAAGAGTGAAAAATTTGGCTTAAAGCTCAGCATTCAAAAAACTAAGATCATGGCATCTGGTCCCATCACTTCATGGGAAATAGATGGGGAAACAGTGGAAACAGTGTCAAACTTTTATGTCAAACTTTTATTTCTGGGGGCTCCAAAATCACTGTAGATGGTGATTGCAGCCATGAAATTAAAAGACGCTTACTCCTTGGAAGGAAAGTTATGACCAACCTAGATAGCACGTTAAAAAGCAGAGACATTACTTTGCCAACAAAGGTCCATCTAGTCAAAGCTATGGTTTTTCCCTAGTCCTGTAAGGATGTGAGAGTTGGACAGTGAAGAAAGCTGAGCGCCAAAGAATTGATGCTTTTGAACTGTGGTGTTGGAAAAGACTCTTGAGAGTCTCTTGGACTGCAAGGAGATCCAACCAGTCCATCCTAAAGGAGACCAGTCCTGGGTGTTCAGTGGAAGGACTAATGTTGAAGCTGAAACTCTAGTACTTTGGCCACCTCATGTGAAGAGCTGACTCATTGGAAAAGACCCTAATGCTGGGAAGAATTGGGGGCAGGAGGAGAAGGGGAGGACAGAGGATGAGATGGCTGGATGGCATCTCTGACTCGATGAACATGGGTTTGGGTAGACTCCAGGAGTTGGTGATGGACAGGGAAGCCTGGCATGCTGCAATTCATGGGGTTGCAAAGAGTCAGACATGACTGAGCAACTGAACTGACTGATTGTGATACTTTGAGTCAGAAAACCTGGGTCAGATTTTCTTGTGGATTCATCCTTACCCTCCACTTCCAGAATCAGGAGAAGCTGTATTTCCTAGATGGCTATGAATATTAGACAGGATAATGCTTGCAGTAGACTTGGGGGTCCCTAAAAGACCTGGGAGCTTTCTTTACTGTTATGGCTATGGCATGGTTTGGAACCCCTTTATTTATTTAATTGAAATATAGTTTATTTACAATGTTGTGTTGATTTCTTCTGTATAGCAAAGTAATTCAGTTACATATATATATATAGATATAGATATAGATATATCCTTTTCAGGCTTCCCTGGTGGCTCAGCAATAGAGAATCCCCCTGCAATGCAGGAGATGCAGCCACCACAGGTTTGATCCCTGGGTCTGATCCCCTGGAGGCGGAAATGGCAACCCACTCCAGTATTCTTGCCTGGAAAATTCCATGGACAGAGGAGCCCAGCAGGCTACAGTCTATGAGGTTGCAAAGAGTGGGACACAACTGAAGCAACTGAACAGCAGTAGCAGAATATCCTTCTTGTATTCTTCCCCATTATGGTTTATCACAGGATATAGAATATATATTGAATATAGTTCCTTGTGCTATACAGTAGGACTTTGTTTATCCATCCTGTATCTAATAGTTTGCATCTACTAATCCCAAACTCTGAATCCTTCTTTCTCCACCCCTTGACCCTCTTGGCAACCATAAGGCTATTCTCTAGTCTGTGAGTCTGTTTCTGTTTCATAGGTAAGTTAATTTGCATCATAGTTTAAATTTCTCATATAAGTGATATTATATGATATTTGTCTTTCTCTTTCTTAGTATGATAATCTCTAGGTCCATTGATGTTGCTGCAAGTGGCATTATTTCATTATTTTCTGTGGCTAAACAGTATTATTATATATATCTACCACATCTTCTTTATCTATTCATCTGTCGATGGACATTTTTTTTACCTTGCTTCCATGTCCTTGCTAAATTGTAAACAGTGCTGGTATGAACGTAGGGGTGCATGCGTCTTTTCAAATTATAGTGTTCTTCAGATGTATGCCCGACAGTGGGATACATACTGGATCATACGGTAATCTTATTTTTAGTTTTTAAAAGACACTCCAAACTGTTCTCCCTAGTGGCTGTACCAACTTACATTCTCACCAACAGTGTAGGAATGGATCCCCCCTCATTTTATTCCTGCATTTATAAAGCAGCTTCTAAGTGAATTGCTCTCTGCTGAAGCTCTTTGAGATGACCTTGGAATCCAGAGAAATCCCCAAACTAGAGTCATGGCACAGGGGAGGGTGTTTTCCCAACTGCCAGCCCTGCAGCCAAGCCTGGTTCTGGGCAGTATTGTGAAGTAATGGACATCTGTGTCACTTTCCTGGCCTGGCTGTCTCTTGGGTTATCATTTCTGCTGCTCTTCCATGTGCTTTCTCAAGTGATTTGTGTTTTCCAAAGTGAGCTCATCATATTAATCATATTAGGGTGTGAGTGGCCTGTTTAAGTTGTCTTTGTATCTTAAAGGAGGACCTAAAAGGCTCAGAGGGAGGAATCATCAGGCTCTGCAGAAAAGGCAGGGTAGGGGAAGCGGAAGTTATTTTGAAGCCGTGGTGCCTTCCTGGGCATCCCTGAGGTCACCCTGATCCAGGTCTCCTTATCCCAAGGCCAGCCTTGCTTGGCCTGTGCTGCTGACTGCCACTGCTACACCATCTGGAAGAGAAGATCAGAAAAGCTGCTTCAGTTTCTTGCTTTCCTAGGGTTAGGCTGTGGGCCACAGCAGCTTGGGCAGAAGCAGGGTTAATGGCGGTTGGTGGTGGTGGCAGGGTGTCATTACAACACTAATGAATCACGGCTGGGCCTGGCTCGCTTCTCTGACTCAGCTTGAAACTTCTTTCTGTTAACAGGAAGCCAGTAACCAGTGAAGTCAAAAGCTTGTAAGAAACTCTGGATTGGAAACCATGGGGTGCTTTTTAAGCTTCTGTTTCTAAAATAAGAAGGGAAGCCATTGGAGAGAAGCTTCCCTGTCTCCTTTGATGCCAAGGGGCTGGGCTGGTAGAAGGTTGATTTTGAGTCCAGGCTTTTGTTTCTTATGAAATGAAAAAATTGTCCAGGAGTTTACAAAAACAGGAAGCTGGCAATGAGTGCTATTGGAATTATGTAAATTAAACAGTTGCTGTGGAATGCAGGTGGCAGTCTGCCTGTGGGAAAGACTGGAGAATGAGGCCAGATGGGAGCAGCCAGGTTATCAAGTTCTGGTAAGGCACGGGAGAGGAAGCTGCGGGCAGGGGACAAGATGTGAAGGTGTGGTCCCTCACTGCCCTGGCGTTGTCAGTCCAAGGCACTGCTGGAGCTGTGGGACAGCCCAAGGGCAGCAGGGAGCAAGGGCTCTCTTTGTGCAGTGTGAGAAAATGAAGATGCTTACAGCTCTCCGGGGGAGATTTCTATCTTCTCATGGATATAAAGGAAGGAGCCACATGAGTGCTGGAGGCCCCTGCTGTGCACAGGTTCTAGAAGGCCCTAGCAAGCTGACAGCTGCTGAGGGGCCTGGGAACCCAAGCTGCTCCTGTCAGGAAGGGAGCTAGCAGCGCCATGATTTATCAGTGATTCACACACTTGGGGAATGGAGACACTTTGTTTTGGCTTGTTGTTCTGGGTGTATTCTTTCTCCTACCCTTTAAAAGTATTGTTAGTTCAAACGTTTAAGTCAGTTGAAATGCACTTTGTTTTAGATTTAAAAATTTTCTAAATTCCTGTTATTTGAAACTTCTAAGACAACTAGATAGCCTGCTAAGGTATCACAGTACTGGGATTTGGGATCTCAGCTGTATACTGGATGCCCTTGAGGGCAAAGGAAAGGCCTTCGGTACTGATAAGAGGGGTTACCACAGGAGTATTTTTGTTGCTTACTGCTCCCCACTCCGGGCACTGTTGACCTCTGGGGGGTACTTGATAAAATTTCCTTTCCCCAGATGCTTTACTAATCACATTTTCTTGCTTCTAATCTCTCTTCCCTGCAGTCTATCACTCATCCTGCCATCAGAGTTAATTTCCTTAAGGGAGGTGTATCATGTCACCTCCCTTCCTCAACAGTTTTCAATGTGGGTCTCCCCATTGCCTACCTATAAAGTCCAATACCTTAGTATGGGTCAAGGAAAGCCCCTCATGATTTAACCCTCTAATTCCTTTCAAGTGTCAATGTCTTTTACAGTCCTCTATGTACCCACCATCCCCCAAATTCTTGCTATACATACTTTGAGGTCATCTCTTGAACATCAAGACATGAAAAGCTTGGCTTATACAATCCAGGGGTTTATTTGCTTCTGGGTTAAAAAAAAAAAGGCCCAAAAAAGCTGCAGGCAGGGCTTGATCCAGCAGCTTAACAATTTCCCCAAGGACTCAATTTCTTTTCAACTGATTCTCATGGTCCCAAGATGATTGCCAGCAACTCTTGGGCTTTGTGCTTCTTTGTTCATATCTCTAAAGAAAAACAGAATGTCTGCCCCAGCATTCTTAATCCATCTTCAATCTGATTGTTGCTCAGTCTCATCAGACTTTTTGTGACCCCCTGAACTGTAGCCAGCCAGGCTCTTCTATCCATGGGATTATCCTGGCAAGAATACTGGAGTGGGCTGCCGTTTCCTTCTCCAAGTGATCTTCCCAGCCTAGGGATGGAACCTGTGTCTCCTGTGACTCTTGCATTGGCACGCAGATTCTTTACCATTGGGCCACCAGGGAAGCCCAATCTGATGAGACTTTGTTTATGCCATCTTTTTACTCCTGCACCAAACCCTGTGGTCAATGGGAGGTGCAGCTACAGAGTTCCTCCTTACAGCAGAAGTTTTCCTCAGAACTGAATGGACCCCTAAATGGACATTGGGAACTGTTGGGAAGAAGACAGACAGGCTGGAACCTAAGGAAGCATCCAGCATTGTTCACTCCATACCCTGCACCTTCTCAATTCTGTGCGTCCCCTGATGCTTCCATTGGCTTCCACTGATCACAGTCCTATACATGCTTTAAAACCTTGCAATGTCTCTTCTGTTCTCCTGGTAAGATTAATCCTTCTTCTACCCCCCACCTCCCCGAGGACACAGCATACTTCTAGCTCAAATGTAAATGTATTTATTCTAGCTTATATGTAATTCTGTCTGGCATTTGTCTGGGCCAAAATGTGCTATGTTTTCTGTACCCTCACACTCAGTACTTTTGAGGCCAGATGTGTGGTTTTTACCCACACTAACCCATTCTCTGACACCAGCAGGGTGTCCTACAGTTCAAGTCAGTTCTGACACTATTTTCTGCCTATAAATTTAAGGGCTCAGTCCCACAGACTGTCCCACTTCAGATGCTAATTGCTAGTCCCAGACTGTCACTTGTACTTTTGATCAACTGGCTATCAGTTGTGGTTCCCATGACCTCCTATTTAGGTTTGATAATATGCTAAAATGACTCACAGAATAAAAGAAAACATTTGTGTTTACTAGCTTATTATAAAGGATATGATAAAGGATACAGATGAACAGTCATATGCATAGGTACATGGGGCTAGCTCTGGAAGGATGCTGAGCATTCAGGAGCTTCTGTCCCTGTGGAGGTGGGGTACACCACCCTCCTGGCACATGGATGTGTTTACCAGCCTGGAAGCTCTCAGAACTCTGTACTTCAAGGCTTTTTTGTGGAGGCTTCATCACGTAGGTATAATTGGTTGGGAACTAATTTTGCTGTTCCTTTTCCCTACCCAGGTAGGGCTGAAAGTTACAAGCTTCTAATCATGGCTTAGTCTTTCTGATGACCAACTCCCCATCCAGGAGCCCACCAAGATTCATGTCCTTAGAACAAAAGATGCTTCTAGAGAGTTCCAAGGGTTTTAGGAGCTCTTGTGTCAGGAATGAAGGTCGAAGACTTACTATATCTTATATCTAGAGAGTCAAAGACTATCTATATCTTACTACTTTATAGCATTATATCCAATTGTTTATTTGTCTGACTCCTCCAGTAATAGGAAGACCCTTGAGGTAGGGGGAGTCCTACTTGGCTCATTGTAGTGTTGAATGGTCATGAGTTATAATAATATCATCACTGAGAACTTTCTGTGCAAAAGGCACTTTAAAAAAAACGCTTCCCAGAGAATTTTATTTAGTCTCATTTTGTGCTGGCAACACCGTCAGCAGTAGTATAGACTTGAATCTAGATTTTTCCTACTCCAGAGTTCATGTTCTTAAGCGTTTATCATGTTTATGCAGAAATTTGCGAAGAGATACTTTCCTAGAAGATAAGTCCCTGCAGAGGTGACTCTGAGTGGTGAAGGTGGAAGAGGGCAAGGAGCTTGAGGCTCCCTGAGAAACCGAAGGGATGGTATGGAGGAGCATGGGGTAGGGATCAGGCGAGTGGAGGAAGTTATGGGCTTTGTTCAGGATGGTTTGCCAGAGAAGAGTCTTCCTCTGGGGTACTGCTCGTGGGCAGAATTGGAAGTGCTGCTGAGTATGGCACCCTGACCAAGGCTCCTATTTGCTTGGAGTCCTCACAAATGAGGGAATCAAGTCATTTGACTGGCCCGATGAAGTGGAAATGAGAAACCCAAGTGACTGTCTGCTAAGATGAAGTGGTGAAACTTCACTGGTAGTCCAGTGGCTAAGACTCCACGCTCCCAACGCAGGGGGCCTGGGTTCCGCCCCTGTGCAGGGAACTAGATCCCACATGCTGCAACTAAGACCAGGTGCAGTCAATAAATTAATTAATAATAATAAAAAAAGAAGCGGTGAGACTGTGTCCAGATATTACCTATGAGAAAGCAGCTGGGCAGTAGAGGGCTTCTCCCGGTGGAAACTCCATGCTGATGACATCAAAGGGGGAGACCAGGGGCCTCTCTGGGGCAGAAAGCCCGGGTCTGAAAGGTGGCAGCAGTGCAGCAGGAGCTGAAAACCTGTGACCTGGAGACTCACTCCTTCCTTCATAATTGAGCCCGCATTGCCTGCTTCAGGGCCCCCTGGCTTGGGAGAGCACAGGGCTAAAGACTTTGCCCCTGTGGAGGTGACCTTGCACTAGCCAGTCCTGGGGAGGTGATTTGCTATTCTCCAAGAGGAGCTAGGGCTTCCCACAGGATGAGGGCCAGGTGGATGGGGCCTCGCAATTACTGAGCACCCCCCTGCCTGTTTTTCCTGCTAAATTCTACATGAACAATCAGTTGAAAAAGCCTGTCCCCTTTTCATAGGCTTTACCAGTGGTTGTTTTCAAAAGCAATTTAAACACTGGCAAACATAAAGGAAAGCTTTTATCCCTTCTCTAACCACTGAAAGGAAGCGGTGGATTTAAAAACCATATGAATTGCAAGGAACAGAGCCAGAGAGACAGAAAAGGTGGAGGGGAGGGTGAGACAGATGATGAAAATGTGTGAGCTGACGGGGTAGAGTGGAGGAGGGCAAAGGTGGGGGGATAGGGCCTATGGAGGGAAAGAGGGGAAGAGGGCAGGAAGGCGGTGCCAGCCTCTGGAGGAGTCTGTTCTAAAGTACATGGCTCTGGGGGAGAGAGCCCTGCCTGGGAAACCTGGGAGACTTCCGCAAGGATGAAGTCACTATCCTTTTGGGAGGAGGATATGAAGGCGGATGGTCTATTTTGTATTAAGGGCCAGTCTGCGGTTTAGTCCACAATGTAGTAAATTTGGGGTAAAACTCAACTTTGTTCAATTAAAATCTTTACTTGTTAAGCAGAGTCTGAAAGGACGGCCTCACGCTTGATTGAAAGTTAGGCTGGCAGCACATGTAGTAACTTCTTTCTCCAGTGTTCCTCTTTTGGCCCGTAATTCCTCTGTCTTCTCCTCCCTGGCTTTTCTCATTCGCTTTGTCTCTGTCTTGCTCCCCATCTTCATTTCCTTCCTCCTGGCATTGGCAAAACCCCGGGGTTCCCTGCGGAGGGAAGGCGATGCCTTCCATCGCCTGGGGCTCCTGGTGCTGAAATTGACATCCCGGGCCTCCCAACCCCCAGGGCCTCACAGGCCGTGGCCCAGGGGAGGCCTGTACCCGAGGCTGTCCAGGCCCAGCCAAGTCCGTCGCCTCCTCGGTGCCCACCCACGGCACAGGGGCGGGGCCCCCTCCTAATCTTATCCTCGCACAACCCTGCCGGGACCGCACACGGGAGCCTGGTATTTAATAAGGGGAGTTGGAGTCCGGTCCTCCCATGAGGAGAAGGGAGCAGGAGACTCTCCCTATTGAAAACACAGCTGTTGCAGAGGAGATAGACAGGAAAGCCGACCCAGCCCTCTGGCAGAGGCCTCGGAGGGACTGCCAGCTCCTGTGAAATAACAGGCCCAGCCCAGAGGCGCAAACATGCGGTCCTGGCGGTAGCCAGGCAACCGGTTTCCAGGAGGGCGGGAGCTGGAGACCCCTCAACCCCGGGAAGGCAAACAGACGCTCCCTTCTTTAAGGGAGTTCCATCTTACACCTGGTTGGAAGAAGGGGACTGGGGAGGCCTGTCCTGGTTGGCGGAGGGGTAAGCAAGGGGTAGGTGCCGCGACCTGCTTTGGTTCTAATGGAGTGAGCTCACTCAAGTTACTTGCTCTCTTTGAGACTCACGTTCTTCCTCTGAAAAATGACAATAATACTTGCCTTGCTTACTAAATGGGTTTGTTTTGAGAACCACGTGGTTGAATGATGTCTTCCAGAGTTATGATCTGGGCTCAGAGCCTAGTGTTGCCAAGTGTTAACTGACCTAAACATCTGTTTTCTCATCTGGGAAGGACAGTGATAGAACCTGCCTCAATAGGGTCCTGGTGAGGCTGGAATGAGCTTAATACAGTGCCTGGTTTATTATAAAAGTGTACTGTTACTCGCTTAGTTGTCTCAGACTCTTTTGTGACCCCGTGGTCATGCTCCTCTATCCATGGAATTCTCCAGGCAGGAATACTGGAATGGGTAGCCATTCCCTTCTCCAGGGGATCTTCCCGACTCAGGGATTGCACCCTGGTCTCCCGCATTGCAGGTCTATTTTTTACCATCTGAGCCACCAGGGAAGCCGTGGTTTATTATAAGTTGCTCAATAAATGTTGCCTCTTGTCATCATCAAATGCAAAGGTTTTGTGTAAGCATTTTGTAAACTCTGGTACATTGTTTAAAATGTTGGACATTATTCTTACTTGTGAGGCCAGCTGAAATTCTGGGTTCCTAGCAGCATTTTGTAAAGGAATTCCCTTTCTGGTTTCTTTTCCCCTTAAGAAAGTTTTGCCTTTCTTTCTATGGTCCTTTGGAGTCTTCACTGGGAGACTTTTCCTGTGATTTATTCACTCTGCATCTTCTGCTGGTCCAAATTCCATTCTCCTCTGGGGCCCAACTCAACCAGAAGTCTTGAGTATTAATCTTCAGTCTTCAGTTCAGTTTCTCAGTGTCCAACTCTTTGCGACCCCATGGACTGTAGCATACCAGACTTCCTTGTCTGTCACCAACTCCCAGAGCTTGCTCAAACTCATGTCCATCGAGTTGGTGATGCCATCCAACCATCTCATCCTCCATTGTCCCCCTTTTCTCTTGCCTTTTATCTTTCCCAGCATCAGGGTTTTTTCTAATGAGTCAGTTCTTCGCATCAGGTAGCCAAAGTATTGGAGTTTCAGCTTCAGCATCAGTCCTTCCAATGAATATTCAGGACTAATTTCCTTTAGGATTGACTGGTTTGATATCCTTGCAGTCCAAGGGACTCTCAAGAGTCTTCTCCAACACTACAGTTCAAAAGCAACCATTCTTTGGTGCTCAGCTTTCTTTATAGTCCAACTCTCACATCCATACGTGACTACTGGAAAAACCATAGCCTTGACTAGATAGACCTTTGTCAGCAAAGTAATGTCTCTGCTTTTTAATACGCTGTCTATGTTGGTCATAACTTTTCCTCCAAGGAGCAAGCATCTTTTTATTTCATGGCTGCAGTCACCATCTGCAGTGATTTTGGAGCCCAAGAAAATAAAATCTGTCACTGTTTCCATTGTTTCTCCATCTATTTGCCATGGAGTGATGGGACTGGATACCATGATCTTAGGTTTTGAATGTTGTGTTAAGCCAGCTTTTTCACTTCCTCTTTCTCTTTCAACAAGAGGCTTGTTAATTCCTCTTCACTTTCTGCCATAGGGTGGTGTCATCTGCATATCTGAGGTTATTGATATTTCTCCCATCAATCTTGATTCCAGCTTGTGCTTCATCCAGCCCAGCATTTTGTATCATGTACTCTGCATATAAGTTAAATGAGCAGGGTGACAATATACAGCCTTGACATACTTCTTTCCCAATTTGGGACCAATCTGTTGTTCCATGTCCGGTTCTAACTGTTGCTTCTTGACCTGCATACAGGTTTCTCAGGAGGCAGGTTAGGTAGTCTGGTATTCTCATCTCTTGAAGAATTTTTCACGGTTTCTTGTGATCCACACAGTCAAAGGCTTTGGCATAATCAATAAAGCAGAAGTAGATGTTTTCCTGGAACTCTCTTGCGTTTTCTATGATCCAGTGGATGTTGGCAATTTGATCTCTGGTTCCTCTGCCTTTTCTAAATCCAGCTTGAACATTTGAAAGTTCACGGTTCACGTACTGTTGAAGCCTGACTTGGAGAATTTTGAGCATTACTTTGCTAGCATGTAAGATGAGTGCAATTGTGCAGTAGTTTGAACATTCTTTGGCATTGCCCTTCTTTGGGATTGGAATGAAAACTGACCTTTTCCAGTCCTGTGGCCACTGCTGAGTCACTAGTCTAACTCTCCCTTAATTTACAAGACGCAGTTGTATCTAAGTCATATCTGTAGATTTAGATTGCTGGAGTTCAAAGCCGGTATTTGAGCTTTGTGGCCTTGAGTAAGTAACTAAATCTTGCCAAGCCTCAGTTTCCTCATCTGGAAAATGGGGAATGTGTTCACCACATTGTAAGTGCTCAGTTGAGGTTCATTATGACTTTTATGTTGCTCATTGCCTAATGTCAATATTTTTGTCTCGTTGTCTTGAGTTTAAACTCTTTAAGCAGGCATATCTTCTGTTTTCCCATTATATCATGCATTGTGGTGTACATGTGTACATATGTTGGCTAATCAATAAATACCCTGGATACATTTTCCTCCCATTTAAAAAATAAGCCAGAAGGCTGATGATTTATTTACTTTTTATTTTTGGTTGCCCTGGGTCTTTATTGCTGTGTGTGGGCTTTCTCTGGTTGCAGCGAATGGGGGCTGCTCTTCCTTGTGATGTGTGGGTTTCTCATTGCAGTGGCTTCTTTTGTTGTGGAGCACAGGCTCAAGGAAATTAAGTTAACCAAGATTACACAGCTGCCAGGATTGGGAATCCAGTGCAGGTCTGTTTGACTCTAAGGTCTTATTTCGGTTTATCTTACTGTTTGTGCCTTTTAGTCACACTGTCTTTGCAGAACATATTCTGAACTTCAATTTCATTTACTGCGTATACTGACACCATACCAACTCTTGGTATTGGACAAAATTGAACTCTCAATTGATGACCAAAAATATCTGCAGATGCAAAGTGCCTGGAACAGGTTGAAGCCTTAACTGAAAGTAGTACTTTGATCCCTGTGACTTATGGCACTAAAAGTTTGGTTATTTCTCTTGAAGTTATTGGCTTAAATTAAGCTTAATCTTGTTTGCCAGTTTGAAAATGCACTCTCTCTCTAGCCCCCAGTCAGAAAGACTTTGGTGCCCAAGATCTAGGGAAGTTTATTTTTAGGAATCTTGGCTCATAGAATTTTGACTTATAATGATCCTTTGGGAATAAATCTTTCGGGACAAGTGAATCTCTTGGGAAGGAATTCCTTTGTGACAAAGGCAGCTGGGTGTTAAACACAAACAACAGCTCCACAGCGAAGTGGTGGTGTTGTGAGTCACCGGCACAGGGGCTGCATTCCCGTCCTCTGCACACAGAGCCGCTCCTCTTTGTCTGAGAACAGAGGAATGTGAAACACTGCAGGCAAAGTTCTGAAGCGAGCACATTCTGTCTCGACTGTCTTTGCTCTTTCCCTTCAGGCTTGGTCTCTGCTCTGCCAGGCATCGGTGCTCTGCCCTGTAACACCCTCCTCCCTCCTCCCGGCCCCAGTAGTAACAGATTTGCTGGCAGTCACGGACTGCGCTGCTCAGTGGACTGAGTTTTAGTGTGTGTTACTCCTAGGGGCATTTGCATGGGGGAGGATGAGTGAGAATGGTGGTCTGTCTCATTCCTGCCGCAGAGGCCTTCTCTGACATTAAACCTGACCTAGCCCTTTCAGGGAAACAGTGTGAGATCAGAAGGGGAGCAGTAAGTCACCATGTCCAGCAGCCGTCCTTTGTTGTTCAGTCGCTCAGTCATGTCTGACTTTTTGCGACCCCATGGACTGCAGCACGCCAGGCTTCGCTGTCCTTCACTGTCTCCTAGAGATTGCTCAAACTCATGTCCATCAAGTCGGTGATACCATCCAACCATCTCACCTTCTGTCATCCATTTCTCCTCCTGACTTCGATCTTTCCTGCCTTCAGCCATCCTTGAGAAATGGAATTAATTGTTTTTACATTAGACCCTTTACTGTAGTGGAATGTTACATATATTTAGCTATCAGACTATGCCCAAAATTGGACTAGAGAGAAAATAATCATGTTTTAATCAACCCAGAAAAGAGGTGTGTACAGGCCAGGAGTTAGCATTAAGACACAGAATTTGGTTTCAAATCTTGACTGTCGCCTAATAGCATTGGCACCCTGGGCAGGCTTAGTATCCTCTCTGTGTCTCAGTTTTCTCATCAGTGAATGAAGATAATAACAGTGCCTGTCTTCTGGGTTTATTATGAGCATTAAATTAAATGAATATTTAAAAGTGATTAAAATAGTGCCGGGCATATAATAAAGTCTGTATAAGTGTTTGCCAAATACATGTATATTTGATATATCTCAAACCCCCATGATGTTAGAGACTGCAGCCTGATTTGTTGACTAGGGTCCATGGTGAAACCAAAAGGTTTTGAGCAGCGGTCCCCAACCTTTTTGGTACCAGAAACCAGCTTCCTGGAAGACAGTTTTTCCACGGACGGGTGGTGGGGAGATGGTTTTGGGATGATTCAAGCATAGTACACTTATTGTACACTTTATTATTATTGTGTGTGTGTGTGCTCAGTCTCTCAGCTGTGTCAGACTCTTTGTGACCCCACAAACTGTAGCCTGCCAGGCTTCTCATCTGTGGGATTCTCCAGGCAAGAATACTGGAGTGGGTTGCCATTTCCTCCTCCAGGGGATCTTCCTAACCCAGGGGTTGAACCCCTGACTCCTGCGTCTCCTGCATTGGCAGTCGTATTCTTTACCACTGAGCCACCTGGGAAACCCTTTCTGTTATTACATTGTGATATGTAATGAAGTAATTATACAACTCACCATAATGTAGCATCAGTAGGAGGCCTGAGCTTGTTTTCCTGCAACTAGACAGTCCCATCTAGGGGCGATGGGAGGACAATGGGAAGAGGCTGTCAGTACGGATGAAACTTCACTCGCTTGCCTGCTGCTCACCTCCTACTATGCGGCCCGGTTCCTAACAGGCCATAGATTGGTACTGGTCTGTGGCCCAGAGTCTGGGGACCCCTGGCTTTGAGTATAACACAGTATGAACCGCAAATTCGTCCCATTCCTGCTCTTGTATCAAAGGTGTCTGCAAGAAGCAGGTACCTGGCATCTTGCTTCCCAGTTAAGTCTTACTGAATGCAGAAACCTCATAGGCTTATCAGTGTGAGGGACCAGTTTAAGTTTATACCTTCAACTTGTGTCAAGATTTCTCCTTCAACTGGTTATATATACATTCACATTTGGAAGTGTTTGCTACCTGCCTGTATATGGAGACATGAAGGCTTGGTCCCCACTAGACCATGAATGTTGTTTATAGTTCACTTACGCGTTTGACATCTGTGCCTAAGGGGTAAGCATCTCTGCCCAAACTGGACAGCTCTTCATTGTTTTATGGGCTCTTCTCTCTGAAAGCAAAGTCCATTTCCTTGAACATCAGGAGCAGGCCATCTGCCATAGCCAAGTAACAAATGAGACGGGTTTCCATTTTAGCCCCTATTTTCTGTTATTTGTAAGCACTGGGAGAAGCCAGGCCTAAAGTGCATTTGGTGATGGGGAGTCTTAAAAAATAGAAGCTAGATGGTTTGAGATAAAACCTATTCCTCCCCATTTACCCCCAGATGCAAAGGTTTTCCCTCCTTTCTAACTCTCTAGCCATGTTTCTTTTTTGACAGTCATCATTAAAGCCAGATGTGGGCCTCTTCAGACTCCCAAGATGGTACAGGCTGAAACTTGGAAGAGTTGTAAATGCCTTTGGCATTTGAAGGAGTGGGCTTTCCCAGCAAAGACAAATATGTGAACTAACACATTTGGACTTTGTACTCTATTTTTGCGTCTATCTTAATTGGAATTCCTGGGATGTGATTTTCAATTTAATGAGCAGTGACGACTTAGCTTGCATTCTGTAGAATGGGGCCATAGGCCATGAGTGAAACTCTCAGCAGGAGTTCTTCACGCTAAAATACTACTACAGCTTTCTGACTGATCTTACTTCCAGTTCCTCCCTGTTCTAATCTCTTAAATATATCTTGGTCTGTTTGGTTTTCCTAAGCATTGTGTTAGTCACTCAATGTCTGACTCTTTGTGACCCTATGGACTGTAGCCAGCTGGCTTCCTCTGTTCGTGGGATTTTCATAGCTCTGATCAAATTACTGTCCATCTCATAAAACTTCCATGACTCCCCATTACTTATAGTATCAAATAGACAACTATCCACTTCATGAAGCATCCTTAGAAATCTGGTTTAGCTCTACCTTCCAACTTCTCCCACTAATTCTGTATATGTATATTCTTGTGGGCTTCGCTGGTGGCTCAGACGATAAAGAATCTGCCTGTAATGTGAGAGACTTGGGTTCGACCCCTGGGTCAGGAAGATCCCCTGGAGAAGGGAATGGCTACCCACTTACCTGGAGAATTCCATGGACAGAGGAGCCCTGTGGGCTCCAGTCCAGGGGCAGACATGACCGAGTGACTGATACTTTTGGTGCTTCCCTGGTGGCTCAGACGGTGAAGAATCTGCATGCTGGTGAAACCTTACTGACTTTTATTTATTAAACATTTATTCTATGTGAGGTACAGTGTTAGACTCTGGGGTTCAAAGATAAATACAGTAAGATTTTTTTAAAAAAATGAAGTTATTTTATTTTGGCTGCACTATGTGGCTTTTGGAATCTTAGTTCCCCAATTAGGGATTGAACCCTAGCCCCCAGCAAGGAAAGCACCAAGACCTAACCACTGGACCACCAGAGAATTACCAACAACAAGATTTTCTTATCATAGAGTAACTTACAGTTTGAGGCGTCCCAGGTGGCTCAGTGCTAAAGTGTCAGCCTGCCAATGCAGGAGGTGCAGGACACACGGGTTCGATCCTTGGGCTGTGAAGATCCCCTGGAGGAGGAATACTGGCAACATGATCCAGTACTCTTGCCTGGAAAATCCCATGGTCAGAGGAGCCTGTGGACTGCAGTCCATGGTGTTGCAGAGAGTTGGACATGACTGAGCGACTGAGCACCCACCCAACTTATAGTTTAGGGGTGGAACTAGGCATTTGAGCAAAAACTGGAGATAGAATATGTCAGATACTAAAAGGGAAAAGTAGCCCTTAGTGTCTGCCGCTGGGCAGAGGTCAGGGTAAGTACAACCCCCATCAGTGCTGGTATATTGGCCTTGAGGATTCCTCCTGGTTCCCTCAATCTGTTCTGGCTCCATGCTTCCCCCACCTCAGATATCACCACCCAGCTCTGGAGCCCAGCACCCTTCTCCTTGAATCCAGTGCCCCTGCACAGTTTAGGGGCACAGTCTTGCCATCTCCCCCCAGACTCTCGTCTCCACCTCCCAAGTTGTCTCCCCACCTCCATGCAACTGCCAGAGTGGTCTTTCTGCAAACCCCCCATCTGATCGTGTCACCCCCCCAGGAGAGGCCCCTCTGTGGCTCCTCTTGGCCACCAGGTGAATCCAGAGCTGTGGTGTGACAGGTGCTCCGGCTCCGGCCGCCTCTGTGTCTCCCTCACCCGGGGGTGTGAGTGCTGGAGTCACGGCAGTGCCTCAGTCTGGCCTGCCGGGGCAGCAGCCAGCCCTGAGGAGTGTCCTGAGGCCTCATTGCGCCCTCAGAGCTCCAGTGGACTGGTCAGGGTCTCCCCGGAGCAAACCCAGGAAGCCGTGGGGCGGGAGATCTGAGAAAAGTGGTGGGGTCCACAGCTCGGCGCTCCCTTGGCCTTTTGCTGCTGGCCCACCCTCTTCATCCTGCCTAGCTTAAGCTTGATCCCTGAACCCTGGACTCCTCCCTCCTCACTGACCCATGGATGGCATATCTGGATGCTCTGTGAGGAATTTCTCCATGGGGGCTCTGCTTCTGGGAAGGGGGAGGTTGGAGGCCTCAGTGGGAGCCAGGCGCTCCCTGCCCCGCGCAAAGGAGTGTAGATCCATCCTCCAGGATGGGGAGGCCTCGCGTTTCCAGTGGGGGCCCGACATGGTCAGATCTGTGCTTTAGGACTACTGCGTTCAGCAGTCTGGAGCCACAGAGGCCAGTTAGGAGGCTAAGAATTGAGGCAATTGAGACGGTAAGGACCAGAACCTTATTAGTGTCCCGGCCCATCACTTGCCCTTGATGCTGTGGGGATCAGGTAGGCCGGGAAGAGGAGCCATAAGAGATGAGTTCCAGGATCCGCCACAAGAGATGATTCCTATGACTCCACAGGGGATTCCGGAGCCAGTGGTCTCCATACCGGCTCTGCTCGGACTAAGCCTCCCCTGGTGCTGGAGGCCCGAGGCCAGTGGCTTTCCCTGTTCCTGCCACGTCCTGTCTGCTGAGAGAAGGGACATAGGACAGGAGGTGAGCTGCCTCATTCCACCAGAGGCCCTGCGCTTAAAAAAGCTGGGCTGGACATGTGAAATAAAAGCCTGAGGATGTGGTTTGGGGTTGTCCCTGAAAAAGATGTCTATTTATGTGTGGAAGGATATTTTCAGATGAGGCTTCATGTGAAGAAAGGGAGGCTGACCTCTCTGTCAGGGCTGTTCCTTCAAAGCATGGTGCATTACGCTATGTCAGTTCTGTGGGAGCTGCCGACACTGTGGCCTGTTCATCTTTATCGGGGAGACCCATCCCAGCTGTGGTGAGGCCAGAGGGCTGCCCGTCGATTTTCTAAGTCTCTAGTTTCAATGCAGTGTGCATCCCACGGTGTGATGTTAGACAAGACACTTCATTTCCCATAGACTCTCTTTAACTGTCTGTAAAATACTCCTTCATCTTTTCGGAGGTGACAGGAGATGCAATTAATTTGTATTTGGAAAGTGCTCAGAGGCCCCCAGATGAAAGCTGCTGTGAAACAGAACTTTCTCCACCAGGATCGAAGCTATGGTTTCGCAGTCAAGCTCAGATGTGATTGCTAAGAGAATGATTTTCATGATTTCATATTCTGATCCTTGGAGGATTCATACTCCCTTCCAGTGTCTTTCCTTCTTCTTGAAAATTATTATCTAGGAAAATTCTTTAAAAATATAGAACTGTACAGATATCACGAATAGCCCTGTACCCACCAACCAAATAAACAAATAACGACATTTTTTTTTACAACTAATAATATTATTAGCATTTAAAGCTATCTTTATCCAAAGATACACCGTGTCATGGTTTTAAACCTTGTCTATTTTTTAAAAGAAAAGAAATAAACGTTTGTATATTTCCCATCCCACCCATTGACGCTCCTCTGACCCTTGAGGAGACCCTGTGGTGGATATGCACCTGCCCTGTCCACGAGTGTGTGCCGTTGTGTGCCAGTGTGGGTGGCTGTGGCTTCCACACAGGATCAAGGCATAGAGGATGTGGGGTGCAGAACGTGGAGTTTGGAGTCAGGCGGACCAGGGATTGAGACCTGCCTCTAACATGTCTGGCTGGTGTCCTTTGGCCTTTTTAAGCCCGTTTCCCCATCTGTAACCTGGTGATGATCAGTTCACAGTATTGTTGACATGGGGCATAATGATAAATGGCTGGCAATAAATGGTGATTGGTATTACTTAGCCATTTATGTTTTTATCTTTTTTTCCCCCCCCCTGGATTGAAAACCTTTGAGAGCAGGGCTCCTGCTCCTAGTCTATACTACATACCTTTTGGATTATTTCCAGTGCCTCCTAACTCAGTATAGAAGTTTATTAATTTCTTGAAGAAATCTTTGAAATGCCTCAGGCCTGCCCCCAGCCTCAGTTCAGAGGCACACGGGGGCTGGCGCAACAGAAATTGTGTTCTCAGTATATCTCGGTGATATTGGGACAGTCTAGCTGAGGACACTTCCCAGGTTCTGCTGTCATCTCAGATCGCACAGCAGTTCACTATAGTGGTGAGGGACAGGGATGCAGAGCCACTTTTAAAACTTATTAGCTAATTAATTCTTTATTTGACTCTGCCAATGGTAATATGTGAGTTTTTGTTTCCTGACCAGGAATAAAACCTGAGCCCCTGCATTGAGACAAAGAGTCTTAATTACTGGACCATCCCTGCCCTTGATTTTCTTAAGTCATGGATTTTATCATTGATGTTTCAGATGCAGTTTTACAAGACTGTGCCCTCATTCCATGGTTACATGCTTATTTTTCAGTGACTCTTCTCGCCCACCATGGTTGGGGGTGTCTGTCTCTGGCAGAGCATGGGATACACAGGACGCCAGACACAGGGGACACAGAACACAGAGAACACAAGACACAGACACAGGCAGGAAGGGGACAGTAGGGGGCACCAAACCCGCACGGTTCTGCTGGGAGCCTGGATGAGGGACAGGGCCTTCAGCTCACATTTTTATTAGTCTGTTTGCTGTCTTCTCTTTGCTGGGATTTGGTCATTTCTTTCTATAATAGATTTCACAGCAGAATAGTAGAGAATGTTCTTTGTTAAAAGGACAACCAAATTGCCCATTCCGTTTTTCTGGAAAAAGAAACAAAAAGCTGCCCAGAGATATTAGGAATTCCCAGAGGGTCCTGTGAAGGTCTTGGGCTCAGAGATCAGGGTCCCTGCCTCAAAGAAGCTGTCACCACAGAGGCCATGTCAGTCATCATCCTTTGGTTTGCATTTATTCATCTTAATCAAGAGCCAGAGTCCCTTGTGTGCAAGTGCTATGGAATAAATGTTTGTGTCCCTGAAATCTGTATGTTGAACTGCAATCCCCACTGTGATGGTTTTAGGAGATGGGGCCTTTGGGAGGTAATTAGATCATGAGGTTGGAGACCTCATAAATGGAATTAGTGCCCCTATGAACGAGGTTCCAGCCCCTTCCATCAAGTGAAGACTCAGCCAGAAGAACCTGAAAACCTTCACCTTGATCTTGGAGATCCCAGCCTCCAAAACTGAGAAATAAATGTTTGTTGTTTAAGCCACTCAGTCTGAGGTGCTTTTGTTATAGTAGCCTGAATGAACTAAGACATGGGGGAAAATCTGAACTGAAACATACTTATCTAGGTCTTATTATTTGCTGTAAGAGCTTTACTATATTTGAGTTTCAGACCTGGGTACCGTACAGAGGTTATCTAGTCCGGTGTTTCCTCATCCATCCATCCCATCTCTCTAATTTTTGACATATGAATCTGCACTCCAGCTAAATGACTTGCTTAATATTTTAACACTCATATAAACATGAACTGATTTTTATAAGAAAACCATGGCCATAAATGGAAAATTAATATTCCTCAAATACATATTAAGATAAAGAACAGCAAGGGACTTCCCTGGTGGTCCAGTGGTTAAGACTTTGCCTTCCAATGCAGGGGGTACAGGTTCAGTCCTTGGTTAGGAGCTAAAATCCCACATGCCTCACAGCCAAAAAACTGAAACATCAAACAGAAGAAACACTGTAACAAATTCAATAAAGACTTTAAAAATGGTCCACATCAAAAAAAAATTAGCATTAAAATAAAAGCACCTAGTACAGCAACTTTATTTTGCATGCGTGGAAGTGGTGTGAATTGCCCCAAATCTCTGCGAGTTGCAGAGCTGAATTTAGCTGGGTCTGTTTCCTCTCTGGCACATGGCCATGGCGGAAGGAAACAGTCTGGTTAAACCACTAGGTCTTATGCTTTGGGATGGTCTTTGACAAAGTTGTGAACATGGCAGTGCCTAGCTTTGCTTCTTAACACTTCCTTCTGTTGCTAAGTATGAAAGCCAAAGAAGTCCTCGGGAAGAAGCGGGGGTTGGGGTGGGGGTGTAGGCCATCTCTAGATTGCATCTTCTAAAGCAGTCACTCCCAAGGCGTTTTGAATGCCCACTGTTGGCAGTGAAATGTGTTGCATGTGCACTCCCAGCAGATGTGCACTCATTTATTTGTAATTTTGTATGTGCATTACAGTACCAACACACTGTGCATAAAAATTCAGAAAAGACATATTAAAGATAATGCAAGCAATATTTTAAAATGCTTTGTTAATTGCTGTGGTTTTTCTACTATCATTCGCTAATATCTCAGGCACCATTTACACTTATAATTAGATTCATTACCAACAGTAAATGTAAAGCTACATTTCAAATTGTCTTCTGGGTAATTTAAAAACTTTCTGGCTGACGTGTGAGGTCTGATTATATTGTTGTTGCTAACAAATGTGTCAGGGTTGCCTTTTTCTTGGTATTCATATTCTTGGTCTTGCATTATTACATCAACCCATATTTTCTTTTTAGATAAAAAAAAATGTAAACCTCTATCCCCTTTTTGGGGTGGTTAGTTAAAAATTAGACCCACTGTGTAATTCTACTGACTTAGGCTTGTATGGAGTAGGTCATGTGGTGCTGCCAGACACAATATTGCCGCTGTCCACCAATGTCCACATGCTCTCAGGACCCCTGGAGACCCTCAGTGATGTGTGATCATCACTGATGAGCGGACTTGGTGAAGGTGCGAAAGTCGTTGCTTAAATGAATGAATATTAATAGATCTTATTTTTGTGTTTATTTATATAAAAATAAATAGGTGGACACTTTAATTTTTTCCCTCACCCTCTGGATCATCTTTTGCAGCCCACAAAATCTAGAGATCGCAAGTGTAGACATATAATCCATGTGCTTCAGTTTGGTGCAGCCTCAGTTCATATGCAATGACAACTCTACTATTTGGCCCCATCTGTGGTTTTTCCATGAGAATGTGAACGAACTTTCAGGGTGGGAGTCCTAGTCATCCTTGTATTTTCAGAGCACAGCTCACGTCACAGGCCACAGATGGCAGATTCTCAGTTTTCAAAGCAAAAGTGCTATCGTGAAGGGTCGTAGGCTCTGGCCTTTTGTGCTGAGCCTGCAAGAACCTTTTGCACACCCTAGACAGTGGGGCCTGGTCCTCCTGGGAGAGATCTCCATAGACTGTTCCGGGTGCCTGGGCCCCAGCCCTGGCCATCCTGGCAGGAGCTGATGGGCCGTTTGGTGCCTGTGGGCAGAACAGCACTGAACAGAGGGGGCAGCCTGCAGACCTTGCAGCATGTTTTCTTAGCCTCTGCCTTTCTGGCATCATCCCTACTAGATGATCTGTCCCCAGGCAGTGCTATGGTGACACCCTCTCCCCTTTGAGGCCTTTCTGGGCCTCCTGGGGTATTTTAGGAGACTGAAGTAGAAAGCCAGATGGCTCCACCCACTCTCCCAACCTGGCTTCTGTTTCAGGGCCTGGGAAGTGATAAGCTATATTAAGAGTGGAAGTAGGGGCAGAATTTCACTTGGGTCCTGGAGCTTGGGTAATCCATGTGTTGTGGTGGGCAAATATGAGTGTTCTGGCAATGGGGTATGTTTGGGTTTTGTGTGCTACTTCAGTCTCTTGTGTGTCCCCCTGATCCTCTCAGCTTTCCTGTAATGATGGAGGCTGGTGGGGTGAAGGTGACCCCTACGAACCCTGAAGACTTGAGTTCCCATGATGCTGAACAGACCTCAGAGGGAACCTTGTCCTCAGGGCATTAGCTTGTGAAGTGTGCAGAAATGGCAGGTCAGGAACATATTTAGCTGATTTACCCTGTAGACTTCCCTGGTGGCTCAGATGGTAAAGCATCTGCCTACAATGCGGGAGACCCAGGTTCAATCCCTGGGTCAGGAAGATCTCCTGGAGAAGGAAATGGCAAACCACTCCAGTATTCTTGCCTGGAAAATCCCATGGATGGAGGAACCTGGTAGGCTACAGTCCATGGGGTCACAAAGAGTCGGACACGATTGAGCGACTTCACTTTCACTAATATGCATAAACTCACACTGTTTTTGTTAGTTTGGGGCGGGGCTTATCTCAGCCTCTGGAAGGTTGAAGTACTTCTGTGAATAGGCATTTGATACCTCAGCTTCTAGGGTGATTCTCTTTGAGGAGAAATGTGTTCTTCTTTTTTGGCTGTACCCCAAGGCTTTTAAGATCTTAGTTCCCCAACCAGGGATTGAACTGACCCTCGGCAGTGAAAGCACGGAGTCCTAACTACTGGGCCACCAGGTTTGAAGGCCTGAGGTTGGGCCATGGATCCACAGGCACTCTGGGGAGCAGAGCGATCCCTCACCAAGGGGGGCTGCAGACTCTAGCGCTTTAGGAGTTTCAGGCATTGGTACTTGATGATATCCTACAGCTTCCTAAGCACCTTTGGATGCATTGTTACTTCCGTAAACATTTATTGAATGCAAAATGCCAGAGATGCAAGACAGAGGTGGTACCTGCCCTCAGAGCCAGTCTTTTTCATTTGGTCACTGCAGTAACTGTGACACAGGCAGGACGGGAGGCCTAGCCTCATTTTGCCACAAGGAAACTGAGGTTTGGAGATACAAAGCAGCCTGGGCAGGGCCAGAAGCCAGCATTCAGGGTCCAAATTCAGTCCAACCCACACTTTTCATATCCATGTCTCTCGAGATCCACGCGTGGCAGGGTCGAATTGCTGGGTCATGTGTGTGACCTTTGTCAGTTATTTTAATCCTTTCAGTCTCGGTTCCATCGTTTATAAAAGGAGTTAATAGTAATACCTACCCCCTTGGGTTATTTTGCAAATGAGATAAGGTTCGTAACCTTTCAGCTCAACATTTGAATATCATGAGCACTTAGTAAGCAGCAGTTATTACTATGTTTGGGCTTCCTTGGTGGCTCAGATGGTAAAGAATCCACCTGCAATGCAGGAGACCTGGGTTTGATCCCTGGGTTGGGAAGATCCCCTGGAGAATGGAATGGTATCCTTCTCCAGTATTCTGGCCTGGAGAAGCTCCAGCCTGGCGTACTACTGTTCATGGAGTCGCAAAGAGTCGGACACAACTGAGCAACTAAGCGCACAGCATATTACTATGACTATTATTGTGAGACTTGGCTGACAGTGGGTTTGGAGATACTAGGGGTGAGCCCAGAGACTTTATAGCTGTAATGCATATACTGTATCATCAAACAACTGTCCAGCATTCAACTCTTAAAAACTCACAGGATGTGCCTGTTTACTAAAGTTGATGACTTCCTTTGTTGACTGCGATTTATGTGAGGGAAGCAAAGCAGCCTTGTTATTAGTATTAGTGTTATTACTGATTATGACAATGAAGATGACAGCTTTACTACTAATTGGTGGTGTTATTCTTATTAAACTTTCCCTAGGTATCACCCGTGGGCTTCCCTTGTATCACAGTGGTAAAGAATCCACCTGCCAGTGCAGGAGACCCGGATTCGATCTCTGGGTCGCGAAGATCCCCTGAAGAAGGAAATGGAAATCCAGTATTCTTGCCTGGGAAATCCCATAAACAGAGGAGCCTGGTGGGCTACAGTCCATGGGGTCACAGAGCATTGGACCTTACTTAGCAACTAAACCATCACTGTCACCTGTACCTCTCAGGGAGAAGAACACTGAAATTCATAAGGACCAGATTAGCTTCATCTAATGTTTTTGTTCAGGGGTCTTTGATTCTGAACTTATGTCACCCATGGGGTATCTTTATTCTGTGGTAGGAAGTGGGCCTCTCTTTACTCCTGTCTCAGGGAAAGAGCCTTGTGAGCCAGAAAATAAACCCTAAGAAGGTAAAGTTAACAACAAAAAAATTGAGGAGCTCTAGTGCAGGATTTACAATAGGGAAACACGTTCTCGATAACCAAGGATTCTTACAAAGAAGGAAAGTTATCAAATTAACATCCTGAAGACAGGTATTCTTCATTGACTGTAGTGATTTTGAGGTAGATACAGAAAGAAAGTCATGGTGTAAATATTAAGGCTATACTTTATTTAAGACATTTAAAAAATTTATTTTTAATTGAAGGATAAGTGGGTTCCCTTACCCTACTGCTCTCCACCCTGGTGCCCTTTCCCAATAAAATCTCTTGCTTTTTCAGCACATGTGTCTCTTTGAACAATTCATTTCTAAGTATTAGACAAGAGCCCAGTGTTGGGCTCTGGAAAGGGTCTCCCTTCCTGCAACAAATGGCGACTCTGGTGGGGACTCTTCTTTGCTGTGACTGACATCCTGACCACTTGGGGTACCAGCTTGCCCACTGATGGACCAGACCCAGCAGCTGCAACTGGGACCCTTTTGTCCCTGGTCTCCTCCTGACATGGACAACTGGCCAGAGTGCCCCGACTGGGTAAGGAACAAGAGACTTTATTGACTTCTCTCCCTTTCCCTCTTTCTTTCCTTTCCTTAATCCTTCCTAACCTTCCCCTTTTTTTCTAATCCCCCAGTCCTGGACGCAGGAATCTGGTCAAAGGGCCTCAGCCTGAGCTAAGGATTGAAGACTGATCACCTTCTCTTGGCAGAGAACTCGAATTCTGGGCTTCCCTGGTAGCTCAGTTGGTAAAGAATACACCTGCAATGCAGGAGGCCCTGGTTCAATTCCTGGGTTGGGAAGATCCACTGGAGAAGGATAGGCTACCCACTTGAGTATTCTTGGGCTTCCACTGTGGCTCAGCTGGTGAAGAATCTGCCTGCAATGTGGGAGACGTGGGTTTGACCCTTGGGTTGGGAAGATTCCCTGGAGAAGGAAAGGCTACCACTCCAGTATTCTGGCCTGGAGAATTCCATGGACTCCCATGGGGTTGCAAAGAGTCGGACACAGCCGAGTGACTTTCACTTTCAAGACTGTGTTGGTTTCTGCCATACATCAACAGAAACCTGATGTGGACCATTTTTAAGATCTTTATTGAGTTTGTTACTATATTGCTTCTGTTATTTTCTTAAGTTCTGTTTTTCTTGGCCCTGAGGCATGTGGGATCTTAGCTCCCCAACTGGAGATTCAACCCATACCCCCTGCATTGGAAGGTGAAATTTTAACCACTGGACTACCAGAGAAGTGCCTTAAAGCTGTACTTTAAACAGACCCAGGGGATGTGAGGAGATCCATTAACACCTTTATGTGGGGATTGACCAAGTGGGTGACTGACGCCCTGCCTGGGAAAGAGCAGGGCATTGGTTACCTGCTTGGCCAGGAGGTCAGGGAGGGACTAGCTCTTCCTGGTGCCTTCACAGCTCATCCCCATCGACTGTCTCTTATATTTTTGGCCCTCTCACCTTGGGCCCTTGCTGCAGGAACTGTGATTTCAAACAACATAATCCATGGGCTGATCCCTGCTGGTAAATTCTGTTTTTATAAAGGTACGTGATACAAACTAGAAAGAGGAATATGCTGGGTTACATGCAAAATCGTTTAGAAAAAATCGAACCTCTTATTGTACTTTATATCCTTCCCTTCATTTTCCCCCTATGTTCCTTCTTTCCATCTCTAGGTGTTTAGCTTGGTTGCATTTATGTGTAATTTTTCTCATGGGGACAGAGAATGTAGGGCTTGGGGTATATATAAATAGGCCAGGACTTCTGTTTCTTTCCCCAGTTTTGTGCTGCTTTGATTTTAAGGCTTAAATCAAGGTTAAGTTGAAAGTATATTTAAGCCATAAAGCATCTCCTCCAAACTAAGAGGTTCAAGTTTTTCTGGAACCATTTAATTTCAGCCATATTTTTCCTCCACATAAACCATCCATTGCTGAATTGTTCTCATGTCTCGGTCTCGCTAATGCAAGTGACTGTAGTGGGGTGTGAAGCGGTCATTTGTTTCTGCTGTGCTAGTTCATTGCAGCAGTCGAAGTGGAGTTTTGTCGAGTTTTAATCCTGTGTTGGTTCCATGCGGACCCTGAAACATGAACCCAAGCTCTTGTCCACAAAACCGAAGAATGGGATCCATGGACACGCAGACACTCACACAGGCAAAGCTTTATTTCAGAGAGTAGAAGTACAAAGCTCTCAGCATAGGCACTGAGAGGGGGGAAAGTGTCCCCCAACAGTGGGAATCACAACAGTTTATATCTTTGCCAGCGCTGACCTGTGCATTGGTGGTTGGTTTAGGGGTCCTGATGTATGCAATCCCTGACCAATCAGTTTAAAAGTCATCATGCATAGTTTGTCAGTTTTATGGCCTTTTTTTGACCTCTCAGTCCTTGAGTTTTCCTAAGACTCATTGGACTCATTGAGTCTCCATCCCCCGACTTTTTCTCATGACCTCAGGCCATTGTTTAGGGACCAGATGCATATCTTAGTGTTGATGGTTCACCTAGAGTTTTCTTGGTAGATAAGTTGGACATCAGTTACTGATTGTCCTGTCATGGGTTCGAGTGTTTTATGCCCTCCAGGCCAGGGAGGCATTCCTCTGAATGCCAGGAAAACTGAAACAACAAGTACAGTTATAGGTTAATGAAGTGAGACGTTTATGTAAGAAAATAGGTGGAAATTTGAATTGTATTTTTAAAAGAAGAAAGCGAGGCCTTAACCCTACACTGACCACCTAATAATTTTCTATCTCAACCCAAGAAGGTCAACAGAGAAGAAGCGTCACTTGCTTATCACTCTAGTTCCAAAAATAGTGGGTTTCAACCCTAGCCACACATGAAGGTCACCTGAGAGCTTTAGACAATACCTGTGCCTGGGCCTTCCCTTCAAAAATGCTTATTTAATTGGCCTGGAATGGGCTCAGGCTTTGACTCATTTCCAGCTGGTTCTGATGCACTGTGACAGTTAAGAACCACTTCTAATCATATCATTTTCAGATAATTCTCCAAGACTCAGCTCAAGCTGGCTTCCCCTGAGAAGCTTTTTCTGACACCCGCTCCTCACAGACCTCAGCTCAGAGCTTTTCCTCTCTGCTCCCAGAGGTACCCAGTCTCTGTATATCTTGTTCCTGGTGCTTCTCTCCCTTCTATTATAGTTTATTTAATAAATAAATTAGTTAAATTTATTTATAATTTCCTAAGATCAGATACCATATATTTTTAAATCTTTGAGCCTCCTGCACTTAGTACATTTCTGGGCATGTCTGCATGAAATAAATATTTTTTCAGTGAGTGAATGAATGAAACTGTTACCAAGGCTTGCCCCAGAATCACACTCCTGCCCCTCCCTTGAATAGAAACCAGTTACTCTTATCTAAGCTTTAGGAGGAAGCTGCAAAGAGGAAAAAAAAACAAGAACTGGTTAGAGCCAAGTGGGCCCAAGATGGTGGAAGATTTGACTCCCACTTGAGCCTTGTTATATGCTCATTGTGATACGTTGGCATGTTATGACACGCCCGCCAGTACCATGCTCGTTGATAGTTGCCATGACAACAACTGGAAAAGCCCATACAAGGGCTGAAAAGGAGAGTTGGCGTCAATTCCAGGTCCAAACCACACCCCTGTTCTTGGATAACTCATGAATATTCCTCCCACAAATCCTTTCCTTTTACTTCGATCCTCCTGCATAGTTGATGTCTCTATCCGAATTGGGTTGAGAAGTTGATTTGTGAACAAAGTTCCCACTTCTCCATTTTTTTGGCCATTGAATAAAGCTGGTGCTGTTCCAGTCTCAGCATCTGTTTTGTTATTGGCTACTTGAATCCGATTGGAAAAAGAGCCTCCCTCTCTGTCCAGGCTAGGACCCCTACACAGGTCCAGTTGGCCAATTTGGTAACAAAACTACACATAGATTGACCAAGGAGTCACTGCAGTCAATTTGCAAGCTAAGTTTTCCTACAGTTGTATGCTTAGATCGTGTCTTTTTCTCAGACTCTTCTCAGGATGAGCCCTCAGGCTTCAGTATGTTGTAGAGATAGCTAGTCCTGGAGTCTTCTGATCAGAGTTTAGAAATATTAGGTTGTTTAAAACTCTGGAGAGATCAGAAGAGAATGCTGATATCTTGAGCTGCTCACCACACAGAGCCTTTGAGATGTTCATTCACCTCTTTGCTTGTTCTGAGGAATCAAGCTGTTCCTAGGTCCTGCATGGAACATGTGTTAAGCCAGCCATCACCTTCCTTACCATGATATATACAACACATCTCAAACTTTCTTTGAAACCCCAAACTAGAAGTCTGCTCTCATAGCCCAGGAGGGATCCTGACATTGAAAGGGATGTAAATGAATAGAGTGTTTGCCAAATTATTTAGGATACTAAGCTCTTCTCCAAAGGAACCTAGTTTTCAATAGGAAAACTACTAGGGTACCTTGTTTAAGAATCTGTGTTGAGTCCGCAGGATTATTCCAGGTGTAATTTTCAAAAAGCCTTTTTAGAATGAGCCACTTGAAAGTAAACTACTTATGTATGGGGGGTTTGTTCTGCTCATCTCTGTATTTTCAGACCATAGAGAGATTCTTAGCCCATAGGAGACACTCTGTATACTAAACTGGTAGATAAATGAATGGATATGAAGTTCTTTTAGCTTGGTTTTAGACCCCTGCTGGAACAAGCAGAACTCTGAGCTGGGAAAGAGGACCATAGACATTCACAGACACTTTCATTTCTTGAGACAAGTTTGGTTTTACCCCAGTTGAGACTGAGAAACTTGTGGACAAGACTGACCGTCACCATCATTCCTCACCACCCTTAAAGATCCAAACTGAAGAGATGATATTAGTGCCTGAGATTTCCTCAGGCTTGATTTCTGAGGAGAGGTGAACCAGAACATTTGCTGGTTTTCCAGCCTTTGTGTATTATATCCTGCTCTGCCGCAGGCATCCCTCCTATCACGTGACTGGGATACATCACACAGCCTTGACCTTCTCCATCCAGACTTAGCTCAGAATTCAGGCTGGTTATTGCTTTTTCTGCAGTCTGCTGTTTAGGTCATATTTACCATAAGATTTAACTTTACTGGAAATGATGGAGCAGGATCAAGGTCAGTCTCTCTCATTGAAATGAGGCCTTGGAAACAGTCATTAAAAATCTAGAGCTACACTGTCCAGTGTGGTTGCCACCAGCCAGCATGTGGTTATTGAAGTTGAAATTAATTCAAATTAAATGCCACTAAAATTCAGTTTCTCAGTCATACTAGGCCCCATCTCTTGAGCATCTGCCCCATACTTGAGCAGCCACATATGGCTAGAGACTACCGTATTAGACAGCACAGAGCAGAATGTTTCCTTCATTGTAGAAAGTTCTGTTGGCTAGAGTTAGTCTAGAGTGCCCAGAGACCATGGCTGTGGAAACCCAGTCGATGAGCAGGAAGCCTGCTCCCCAGGGTGACTCAACAACAGCTATGCCTGTCACATCTCCTCTAGCACTATTTAATATTATTATTATTTTCCAAATATTGCTCAGAGATTCACCATGGTTGGGAAATGAAGGAAATGATTTCTCAGGTTCTATACTTGGAAAGATTGAAGGCTGTAGGAAAAGGGGGTGACTGAGAATGAGAGGGTTGGATGGCATCACCAAATCAATGGACATGAGTTTGAGTAAACTCCAGGAGAGAGTGAAGGCCAGAGAAGCCTGGTCTGCTGCAGTTCCATGGGGTCGCAAAGAGTTGGACATGAGTTAGCAACTGAACAGCAACAACAATCCTTGTTAATATAGAGACAGTCTAGTATAAGGGTATAAAAGAACATCCCTACTAGTAAAGAGATTATATTAGATTGAACCATATGAAATAGCGTTCTTTTTTTATAGGTCAGAAAGGACTAAATATCAATTTCATGAGGTTCAACCTAAGTCAAGGGAAAGAGTGGTGGGGAATCAAGGGCAGGATGGGCATCTGTGCCTTGTGTTCCTTTCTTCATTATGGGTTGGCGATAATAGAGGTAGTTTTAACTTGGCAATGGGTGGTTGGCTGAAAGCCTGCTTCTTCCTTGCCTGCTGCTGCTGCATAAAGAGAGGCTTATGTGTGTTTGTAGTCATGGAAGAGTTAGGATGAATTAGTGGTAAAAAACAGAAAACCCAGCTTCATACTGTTTTCCTAACAAGCAGCCTGGATGTGGTAGCTCTAGAACTGGATGAGTAGTTCCATGACCCCAAGGGCTCCGAGCTGGAGTCTCTGCTTATTTTCCTGGCCTTCTTGTCCCGGTTTACAGGATGGCTGCAGCAGCTCCAGGCTGTAAAATGAGGTCTAAAGGCAGGAACTGAGAGTGGGCTCAGGGGTGGGCAGGACAGCGAGTAAACTCTCTGCCTAGACCTCTTTTCCCTTCAGGAAGCAAAACCTTTCCCAGAAATACACCTCCCCAGCAGATTTTCTCTTTGTCTTAGCCACCAGAGTTTGTTATGAATCCATTCATTAAATAATCTGGAAAAGGGAAGTATGTTTATTAATCTTAGTTTAAACCAGTTATGATTCATGGCCTGAAACTGGGCATGTTTCCAAGCAAGCTAAATTGAGACTCCATCGGCCAGGAAGAAGGAATAGAGAAAATGGACCCTGGGTGGATAAGTCATACTGTTTCCTCCAAGTTATTAAGATGCTTTCCGTTGGTAAGTGACTATTGAGAACATCTTTTATTTTCACCTGCTGGACATCCACTGGGCCTCCTTCAATGATACTCACTAGTTTTCCTCTGGCTGTGGAGGGAGGGGGAAGGGACCCTTTCCCAAAATTTCACAGGTGGGAACATGATCTGAGGATAAATTTCAGGACTTCTGTTTGAACTGTTAGGAAAAGACATGTTCTGCTTACCCTGGAGTCTGAGAAGATGGCATGCCAATTAAAACTGTTGGTGGTGATTTTGCCTGCCTGCCTGAATACATGAATGATACATATGTTAACACAATGAATGACACATGACTACTTTTTTTTTTTTTGACTGCAGTGCGTGACTTGTGGGATCTTAGTTCCCTGACTAGGGGTTGGACCCACGCCATTGGCAGTGAAAGTATAGAGTCCTAACTATTGGACTGCCAGAAGATTCCCATGAATGACACACAGTGCTAGCACAGAGGGAAGAAAAATGGAAAGACAGTGAGAAGCTTGGTCCAAATGGAGTTGAGCCCCTGTATGCAGTTATGACTGATTTATACTGAGACTCTTGAGTTACATGACCTGATAAATCTGTTGCCTCCCAGCACCACCCCCACCGTCACTCCCCTGGTTGTTTTTTCACAGAAGCTAATTTGAATTGTGAAAGATTCCTGCTAGGTGTCAGTCTCTAGCTGTGAGGTGTTACAAGTGATAGACTTTATTATTTATTTGTTTTTATGTTTTGAGTTTTTAGCTGTCAGGCATGTGGGATCTTGGTTCCCTCACCAGGGATTGAACCTGTACCACTTACTTTGGAAAGTTAAGTCTTAACCACTGGACTGCCAGGGAAGTGCCCAAGTGATAGACTTTAAAAATGTACCATGTAAGGTAGAATGGGAAGTCAGCTGGGATCTGACTACCCTTGGCTGAGAAGTTAGCTGTCTTTGTTATGCTCTAACAAAGCATCTAGTTAAATTGTTGCCCATGCTTTCTTGGAACTCAGACCACGGGCCATTTGAGACTGGGATCATTAAAGTCCTTATAGAGCATCTTAGGCTGTGGAATGTGTTGGCTGCTTCTTAAAGTGCTCAGTGAATTTTTTATGAGAAAGAGACAAGCTTCTTTCAAAGTTTGTCCACCTATAAGTAGAGAAACAAGAAAAATATGTCGATAAAAAAAGGTCTTTTCTGGCTCTATCATAACTGAGAGCCAGGTGAAGTTATACCTTGTAAGATTGGAAGAGGTGAGTTCTCTGCCTTATGATGAACTTTGTCCCAGCAAAAGCAGGGAGACTAGAAAGAGAACAGAAGAGAAGACTAAAACCAGGAAGGAGCCTGAGCTTGATGGTCATCAGAAGACATCACGGTGGAGTGAAAACACAAGCCACAGGATGGGAGAAGACATTACAGCACATATCACTGACGAAGAGCTCATATCTGGAACTCCTATAAGCAAATAAGAGACAAACCAATAGAAAAGTGGGCAGGATTGATCAACAGGCCTTCACAAAAGGGGCTGTCCAAATAAATACGAGAACGTGCTCAACCTCATCTGTCATGAGAGAAATGCAATGAAAACAAATAGGAGATCCCACTGTAGGTTCTTCCAGAAAAGCTAAAATAAAGAAGACAGATCATACCCATGTTATTTATTGAAGAGCTATTGGAACCCACAGACACTTCTGGCAGGAGTATAAACAGGTGGTTTGGGAAAATGTGGCAGTATCCATTAGAACTGAATGTGTGCATATCCTATTACCAAACAGTTTCGCTCCTAGATAGATGAGTGCATATATACCAAAAGGTGCAACAATATTCTTAGCAGCATTGTTTGTAACAGTCCTACATTGGAAAACCCTCAACGCCTATCAGCAGCAAATGGGTAAATAATTGCAATGAACTCTATAGTCCAATGGACATGAACACTATTGCTAGCATCATCAGGAAGACTAAATCTGGTAGGTATAATTTTGAGTGAAGAAACTTGACATAATACATCCTGTAGGGTTCCATTTATGTAAGCTTTGAAATAAGTAAAAACGACCTATGGTGTTCGAAACGAGGTGAATGGAGACCCTGGGAAAATGGGAGGAGGTCTGATTGGGATGGCACACAAGGGGCTTCCAAGAGTCCTGATGTCCTGTTTCTTGCCCTGGCACTGGTTACACTGGTGTGCTCACTTTGTGATCATTCATGAGTGATTTCAGCGTTTCTCTGTCAATAACATTAAAAAAAAATCTTCTAATCATAGGCTATGGAAGAAGAGAGATGGTTGTGAGAGTGCAAATCAATGATTCATTAAAATAGTAATTATCCCCTGGCTGCTGGTTGAGAGGCAGCTTCGCTAAACCTTCCCATTCCAGGCTCTGGTTTGGAATTTCACTGATGCAGAGGAGAAAGTGGAGGCCATTAAGCTGAGAAGGAGGGAAGAGCCCTCAAGCTGCTGCTAGCTGCTGCTAAGAAACCAAACTCCCAGGCCAGAGTTTAGATTAAGAACAATATCTCTTGCTTTGGTTAATATTCCATGAAATGACCAAATGCAAATTGAAAGAGTAGTAAGTAGTGAGCTTCTGAGGGATTTATTTTGCTAGAGAAATCTCAATATGGCCAAGGGGGCTTATGATTGCTCAGCCCTGAGGCGATCCCAAATTCCGCAACCTGCACCATCTGGAATTTAGTCCTCCCGAGTGTCTCTCTTCAGATGGGAATGGGGGACAGTGGGCAAAGGGGATCCTCTCAGAGCAGAACTGGGGTTGTCAGATGGTCTGGCAAGGACCCCACTCACTGCTAGCCCACGAGTCCTTACTGTTTTTGTCCAGCAGAACACAATAAAGGCAGAGGGCTGTTCATCATGGCCTGTTTCCCCTTCTCATTCCCAAACAAGATATTTATTGTATTATTCTATTTTCTTTTCACTCTTGTTTACAAGAACACTGCCATGTATGTTGGGAGTGTTTATGTCTATCATTTAGTCTGAAGGATATCAAACTCTAGGTGCTATATCCAGACCTCATTGAGAGGAATCCATATGACCCAGAGATCCTGGTCTTGAAGCTGGGTATGAAGATGGCATAATTTGGATTGCTTATGACTGAAGAGGGTGCGATTTAATTTTTAGGTGTATGTGGTTTGGTTACATTATGTTAGGGATATAGATTATATTATATAGAAAACAGACTATAGAAATTGTACAAATGGAAAGAGGGTTGTATAGGGATAATAAGAGGGTAGGGATGGATTGTAGAATACATTTGTTTTTTTGCCTTCCTAGGTATAAATTTCGTCTTCCTAGGTAATAGTATGCTGACTTTTGAAGAACTGTCCTCTTTTCAATTTGCAGACTGTATGGTTTATACTTTTCTCTTGGCCACAGTGGTTGATTCAGAGATAGCCCTGTGACTGAGGCCAGGGGCCCAGGCCATGAGATTCAGTTTTTGAACTTTTGAGAATCTCCTGGGAGAGAGAAGCTTCCTTTGCACTGGTGGTGTTACAGCGGTAGGATATGAGCTTGGAGCCATCGGAGGACTGTCCTTCATTGCATGAGAAGTATCTGTCTAAATGTAGCCAGTAGAGATGAAACCAGGGCAGGAGATGGAGAGAGGCCAAGTTTGATGTCCTTAATAAAGCTCTGATGACAATTACTCTCCTGTACCTTTCAGTGTATGAGCCACAAATATGAGATACTTTGCCTGTGACCATGTGATTCAGTTTCTGAAACTTGCAACTGAAATCCTGTAGTCACGATCAGCTATGGGAAATGCATAAACACCTCCATATGCTTTGAGTTTGTTTGGTGCTCTGCAGCCTTTGTTAACTGAAAGGGAGGAGTGACTTTTACTGAAACAACCATCTTTAAGGAATTAATGCAATAAAGGGAAGACCTAGTTGAAAATGTTCCTCTGTTTCTTTGGTTTGGTATCCAAGGCCTGAGAGGACTTTTGCTTCAGCGTGTCACTGGCATACTGCTTGGTACTATGAACCTCCCTTCTCCCCTCCTCCCAGGTGAATGACATCTGGCCCCCCACAGTCTGGGTCCCCACTGTGAACTTCAGCTGAGACAGTCCATCGGGGCATGCGTGTCACAATGACAGTGGCATGTTCTGCCCATACATGCATGTGTGACAGCAGCATGTTCCACATGTGTTGGGGGGGTGGAGGGCTGTAGGTTTGCCAGCCATGACCAGGAAACCTAGGATGACATGAGATATGGCAAGATTAGTGGTGCTCAAGGTTAGGGATCTGTGGGCTAATGCACAAGGGGTAAACAGACTAAGGAATGTGGGCTCCCAGGGCAGTGAGTGGAAGGAGCCAAAGGCCAAATAGAAGAGGTGTCAGAATTAGGAGCCAGGAAGCAGAGAACAAGAGTCAGGAACCAGCAAGACAGAAGACAGGAGGCAGAGCTTCTCCGAGGAGACATTGGGCAGGCTGGCCGTATCCTAGGGGATGGCGTTCGTGTTGCTCAAGGCTACTGTGAAGGGTCTCCCTGAGCCATGCTAAGGTATCCACTAAGAGGCCTGGAGGGCACTTAGGTGTCCCTCTGTCTCTGCTTCAGCTGAGGGGCTCATGTCTGACCCTACAGGTCAGAGGTCAGAGGGGAGGTACAGCAGATTCATTTGACAGTTACCTCTCCTGCATTTTCTATTAAGAATTTTGTTTTTTCAGACTATACCCTGATACTAATTGAAAGGTTTAAACTTAAAAAAAAAAAGAAGAATTTTGTATCTTCAAATAAGCTTATTTACAAATAGAAATAGACCCACAGACATAGAAAACAAACTTATGGTTACAGAAGGGGAAAGCAGAGGAGGAATAAATTAGGATGAATTAAAATACACACACACACACACACACACACATAAAATAGATTCAACAAGGTCCTAGTGTTTAGCACAGGGAACTATACTCAATATTTTGTAGTAACCTGTAAGGGAAAAGAATCTGAAAAAGAATACATATATATATATGTATATATACATATATATAAAGTTTATATATATATGGTAGCTCAGACAGTAAAGAGATCCCCTGGAGAAAGGAATGGCTACCCACTCCAGTATTATTATTATTTTTTAGAAAGTATCCATATGTATAAATAAACGTATACTATATTTAAAAGGCAGCAGCACTCTTCCATCTCTATTTCTTCTTTCTCTCATAATGTGCAGTAGTAGGTAGAAAGATCTCTCGAAGGTTGGTCCGATGCCCATGGGAGTGGATGTTTTGGTAAGCCTGGGGCTCTGCTGATGGGGGCCTGGCCGTGCGGCGGCAGTGCTGGCACCAGGCTCAGTCGCCTTTATACGGCTTGTTTGTGGTCTGGTTGGTGGCGACCAGGTGAAGACAGAAGCACAGGTAGCCCCCCAGGAGGGAGCTCAGCACCACGACAAAGCCCACCAGGAAGAGGGTCCTTGGGAAGGTCAGGAACAGGTACTGAATAAGGAAGACAGGGCCAACAACCTGCAAGTGTCCAAGGTCATCAAGGTAAGTCTCCAGGTGCAAGTCTGACATCACCACCAGCTGGACTGGGAGCACGGTGCTCACCTTGGCCATGGTGGTGGCTGAGACTGTCAGCATCACGAGGTAGGAGAGGAAATACTGGGTGTTCCAGGCCCCGATGCCGTTTTCCACTCACACACAGTGATGGTCAAAGTGGTGCACACACTGGTTATACACCTGGTGCTTGGACCGCGCTGGTTTCCTTAAATCACAAGTAGGGCACCTCCTGTTCTTTGGGAACATCACTTCCTCAAATGCATAAGCTTAAAGGAACAGCAATTTGCTTGCTTTTGTTATGGTACCAGGGTTGGTTACACAACTCAGGGCAAAAAAATACTTGGGTTTACAATCAGCAGTAGATAAGGCAGAAAAATGTAGTACAAAGAGAACTCCAGCTCTTGACAGAGGCCGACTATTTCCCAGGTATGTTTGGTATAAACCATCCCTGGCAAGATGAGATGCAGGATAACAAAGATGTAGTTTCTTGTATGGAAGAGATAATGAAGCACTCTTAGCGTGGCTCTCTGAAGACATTCTGGAGTTATATATGAAAATATCTGTGCTCCTCTGCTGATTAGGCCTTGCAAGTAATGGGTTTTTGAGCCGATGCAGATCATCACAAAACCAACCAGCACCAAAGCCAGGTGGAGCAAGAAGAGAACCAGAGAATCCATCCTGGGGATATTTGTTTTGTCTGGATAGCTTGCAGCCAGCAGCTCTGGCATTCCTCCTCCAAACATTCACAGAGAACTCAAACTGTGTCTCCTCTTGTGCAGTGCCATGCGCCTGGCACAACAGGTGGCACCCAAAGCTACAGGAGACATGGTTCCCCTAGGGGGCTGGATCTGGCGCCGGGATCTGTCAACAACCAGCTGCCTCAGGCCAGCACCTCCAGGGCGCGTCCCCAGACCCATTCCAGTATGCTTGCCTGGAGAATTCTATGGACAGAGGAGACTGGTGGGCTACAGTTCATGGGATCACAAAGAATCGGACTCGACTGAGTGACTTTCACTCATTTACTCCCTCCCTCATACTGGGCTTCCCTGGTGGCTCGGATGGTAAAGTGTCTGCCTGTAATGTGGGAGACCTGGGTTTGACCCTTGGGTCAGGAATATCCCCTGGAGAAGGAAATGGGAACCCACTCCAGTACTCTTGCCTGGAAAGTTCCATGGACGTAGGAGCCTGGTAGGCTACAGTCCATGGGGTCGCCAAGAGTCAGACTCAACTGAGTGACTTCCTTTCACATATAACTGAGTCACGGTGCTGTACACCTGAAACTAACACAGCGTTGTAAATCAACTATACTTGAATAAAAAAAATATGGAAAAAAAAAAGAGTGTCCTACTTCAAATTGTCCCACCAGATGTGAAGTCGCAACTCCTCTCCAGCATCTGGCACAGTGTAGACCAAAGTAGGTGCTCAAAAGCTTGCTGATTCTGAGCGCTCACTAAATGTACGTGCATGTTGGGTAGGTGCCCGGGGAATGAAGACGAATCCAGCACAGATCTGTACTGACTTGGGGAGTCGCTGGGTGCGGGAAGCTCCAGCTGCTGCCAGTCCTGGGGCTGCCCCACCATACAAACCACAGCTTCTATTTCTCACCCATCTGTTCAAGGAATACTGTGAGCCCCCTAAGATAATTTTTTGCTCCTCACAGAGAGGAGCTGTTTCTTTTTTAGATTTTTTTTTTACTTTAATCTTTATTTATTTGTTTGTTTTATATTTTAGGCCAGGTTGTGTACAGCTTGCAGTATCTTAGTTCCCTGATCAGGGATCAAACCCGTGCCCCTTGTGTTAGGAGTGGAATCTTAATCACTGGGCCACCAGAGAAGTCCCGGAAAGTACTATTTCTTACTGAAGGAGACTTTCATTTCCCCAAAGCAGCAGCCAGATGGCTCTCGACTAGAATTGTGAACTTTGCCTAACGGTTGTTGCTAAGGCAGCAGACCCTAAAACAGGGCCTGGTGCTGATAAATACTGAGTAAAATAGGGGCTGGTACTGGTATAACAGGTGCTGATAGCAGGTTCTGTTTGATGAACAGTTTGTTACCAGTAACTCCACTCTGTATTTATAGCACAACATGATTTTACAAAAATTCTCTAATGGAATATGGTACAGAATTTCATGCAAGTGATTTCTAAAGAGACTTTGAAGGTCATAGAAAATTAACCTTGATAAAATGTTAAGCAATTAAAACAAGTTTTAACAATTAAAACTTTAAAATACATAAAGTTTGTATGTACAAATTTGTGTATGTGTATATGCACACAGATATACATTTATCTATATCTACATACTTAACACACACACAAAGTTAATAGAAAATGCCCAGTGTTAACAGTGGTGTCCTTTGGGTCATGGAATGATAAGTGATTTGGATCTTTTTCTTTTGTATTTCCAAATGCTTTATGATGCTTATGTATTATTTTTCTAAATGATGATATACTTTATGATCAAAATATGAAGACAAATTTTTTTATAAAAAATTATGAACTGAAACTTAAAAGTGATGATAATGGATTTGGTAATGTCACACGTGGGTCATATCACAAATATCCCATATTTTCTAGATTATGCAACTTGATTATGGTCATCCAGGAAGCTAATGGTGAGTCTGAGAATTAAGTTTTGGGAATTCCAAGCATCTTTGCCATTTTCTGGAGAGGGCCTCCCCACGTGCCTAAGGAAGACAGACCACTGACATCACTTGTTTCATGGTGTGTGTGCCATGTGGTGGGACAGGAGATGGGAGCTGCAGGGAGATGTCTTCCAAGGAAGTGTCTCCTACCTGAAATGGAAAGCAGGGTGAATCTGATTCGTCACAGGCCTCATGAATATTCATTGCCAGCTTGTTGTAGTTCTGAGCGACTGTTCAGCTTTGTTCTTTCTTTGTGTTACACTGGGATCCAATTGTTCATTGGCACAGAGAAACCAAGTGTTTCCACTTTGACACCTCAATCTGTTTGCTGGTGTATTTATTTATCAGCATATTTGCAAGAAAGTCTGTATGCAAAAGAAAATGTGGCCGAAGAAATGAATTCAGGTATGGGCAGTGGCTAGGTGTGCAATTGTATTATTCCATCTTCCCTGGCCAGGGATTTTGATGTGAAGCAAGAATGTGATCGAAGACGTTGGCATTAGCAAGAAGAAAGAGTTGTCTTGGAGATGGGCCACTCTGGACCATCAGAAGGACCTGGAGCTTCGTCAAGATTCACTCAGAGCCGCAATGACTTATGCTGCCCTCTAAAGTGAAGCACAGACACCAGGGGAGGGACAGTTAGTGGAGGAGGACAGAGGGAGTCGTGGGGTGGATGAAGTAGGGAGGCAGAAAAGAAAGATTATTTTCCAGTTCCCACTGAGGAGTTCTCTGTGTGGACTCCATGGTGAAAATGAAAAATCCCTCTGAGTCTATAACTATGCCCACTCTGCTAAAAGTAAGACCACTTTCTGGTAACGGAATCTGACTTCATGCTGTGGCAGGTGTGATGGGCAAAATGAGCGGTTAGAAAGAGAATCCTACATTTCTGCATGGGACAAGTGGTTGCTGTATTAGGAATGGACTGTCAAGGACAAGGTAGAAACAGAGACCAGCAGTCTCTTGCAGTTGTCCAGGTGGGTGGAATTGGTAGCTCACACCTGGGTGGTGGCAGTGGAGGAACGGGAAAGGGGTTGGATTCTCGGCCTGAGATCTGGCCTGGAACCCATAGGCCAACCATCAGCTATTTATTGTGATGTGAAAAAAGTGTTAGTTGCTCAGTGGTGTCCAACTCTTTATGACCCCATGGACTATAGCCCGCCAAGCTTCCCTTGTCCAGGGAATTCTCCAGGCAAGAATACTGGAGTGGGTAGCCATTCCCTTCTCTAGATGATCTTCCCAACTCAGGGATCAAATCTGGGTCTCCTGCATTGCAGGCAGATTTTTTTACCATCTGAGTCACCCATGGAAGCCCATTTACTGTGGTATGATTTGCTAAATTAAATGGAATAGAATCAGTCCCTCTAATGGCAGATAATAGAAATGTTTTTTGTTTTCAAAAGTTTTCAAATGGTCTAGTTTGAGAGATATAACTAAAATACTTCAGTCAATAAGAAGAACAAAAGCAGGAATTCCTATATATATATATTTATATATATTAGGTTTACTGTTTTTCAGGTTTTGTGGTTCAGTCTGATACCTCATTCAATCATAACAACCAGAACTTCCCTGGTGGTCCAGTGGTTGGGAGTCCACCTGCCAGTGCAGAGGACACTGGTTCGATCCCTGGTCTGCGTAGAGCCCACATTCTGCGCGGCAACTAAGACTGTGCACCATGACTAGTGAGCTTTCTATCTAGAGCCTGAGAGCCTACCTGTGTGCCTAAACCTGGGCTCCACGGCAAGAGAAGCCACCACAGTGAGAAACCCGTCCCCTGCCACCAGGGAGCAGCCCCTTCTCGCCACAACTAGAGAAAGCCTGTGCACAGCAACAAAGGCCCAGCATAGCCAAGCAGGGAAAAAAAAATCTTAACAACTACTTTGTGAGTTGAGTGCTATTATTCCCATTTTATAGATGAGGAAATTGAGGCTCTGGAGGATGAAGTAGATAATAAGTTGTTAAAACATTGTAACAAAGGATATAATTCAGGATGAAATGATATCATTTATATCATAAATATTATATTAAATAGTAAATATTATACTAGTCTATTCATAGGCTATTTATATGGGCTGAAATCATTCAGGGAACCTCAAGGTATAGAGAAACCTGCATTAGGCTTTGAGAAAAGGTTGGACATTGTGAATTTGTAGGGGTGGAGAGTAAAGTAGAGGACATTCCAGATGGAGGGAAATGTTCTTGTAAAGTCACAGAGTTGAGACTGAGATGAAAGTATTAGGGAGGGAGTGGGGGACCAGTCTGGCTAAACTTAGTGGTTTAACTGCTGTAGGAGTTTCCTGTGGCTGCCCTAACAAATTCCCACGAACCGAGTGACTTCAAACAACAGAAATTTATTCTCTCACAGTTCTGGAGGCTAGAAGTCCAGAGTCAGGCTGTTGGCAGTCCCATACTCTCTGCAGGTCTCCAGGGGAGAATCTGTTCCATGCTTTCTCTTAGCTTTTTTTCTTGCCACTAACCCTTGACATTCCCTGCTTTGTAAGTGCCTCAGTCCAGTCTGTCTCATATGTATTCTCCTTGTTTTGTCTGTCTCAGTGCCTCTTCTCTTCTTATAAGGACATCCGTCATATCAGATTAGGGCCCACACCAATTCAATATGACCTCATCATTTTTTAATTTTAAAAAATTTTTATTGAAGTATGGTTGAGAAGTGTAGGAGGAGAAGGGAATGACAGGACAAAATGGTTGGATGGCATCACCAACTCAATGGACATGAGGTTGAGCAAGCTCTGGGAGATGGTGAAGGATAAGGAAACCTGGCATGCTGCAGTCCATGGGGTTGCAAAGAGTCAGACACGACTGAGCAACTGAACAAATAGTTGATTTACAATGTTTGAGGTATACAGCAAAGTGAATCACATATTCTTTTTCAGATTCTTTTCCGTTATAGGTTATTACAAGATATTGAATATGGTTCCTGTGCTGTACAGTAGGTTCTTGTTGTTAATTTTATATATAGTAGTGTATATCTGTTAATTCCAAATTCCCAATTTATCCCTCCTCCCACCTTCCCCTTTGGTAACCATATGTTTATTTTTGATGCATGTGAGAGTATGACCTCATTGTTGCTCTATTATACCAGCAAAGATCCTATTTCCTAATAAGATCACATTTACAGGTACTGGGTACAATTCCCTTTGGGCTTCTTAGGTGGCTCAGTGGTAAAGAATCCGTCTGCCAATGCTGTAGATCTGCATTTGATCCTTGGGTCAGAAAGATCCACTGGAGAAAGAAATGGTACCCTGCTCTAGTATTCTTGCCTGGGAAATCCCATGGACACAGGAGCCTGGAGGGCTAAAGTCCATGGGGTCCCTAAAAGAGTCAGACACAACTGAGCAACTAAACAGCATGCTTCCCATACAGGTCCTGGTGCAGCTGGAACTTCAGCATATTTTTTTGGGAGACCCAGTTGATCCTGCTGTTTGCAATACCCGCTAAGCAAATAGTAGGTGACTAAATATTTGCTGAAAAAATAAATAAAATGAATGACATATGATTGGATATAAGATGTGCATGTGGGTTTTTGAGACTACTGTGGATCTGAAATGCTGAGTAGAGGAGTTTGGACAATACTTTCTCTAGGGTGGTAAAGCTTGTTGAGAAACACTGAGTTGATTTTATAGGGTCAAGCAAGGGAGAATTGTAGCTTATAGCTTGAGATTTAAGAATTCTATATTTTCAGTCTATCTAAAGATGTCACCAGACTTTTGTCCTTTGATTCTATTAAAAAAAATACTGTTAAAAATACCAGTTGCCAGCTTGGAACACCCAAGTAGCAAATCTGTGGTCTCAGAACAGACTCTTTTTCTCGAGTTAGTGTCTTTGAAAGAAGCAGTAATGGACTCAAAAAACATGTTAAGGAAAAGAAACATGTTAAGACCAGCACAAATGTGGTATTTTCTATAATGGAAGAGTCTAAATACAGCCCCTATGATCATAGATCATCACCATAGACAGCGCATCCCCCTGAGCTTCCTCAAGTCTTTCATAAACATGACCTATTACATTTCTCACCTTTTCACAACTTCATTAGAAGGGCTGATATTTTGGCTCACAAGTCAAACTGAATTTGCAGTGAACAAGTCCAGGTGGCTGATGTCTTCCTAAATTCTCCACGCTGAGCACAGGTGCTGTGTTGGCAGGTACTAATCAGCTGTAGACAGCATGCCTTGCAGCTTTGGTCGCTTTAGAAACGTGAAGCAGTCATAGACATCTAGCAGCCTGTACTTCTGAACCCATCTGCTGTGGGTTGAATTGTGTCCCCTAAAAAGATACGTCGAAATCTTAACCCCTATTGAAGGCAGGAGGAAAAGAGGATGACAGAGGATGAAATGGTTGGATGGCATCACCGACTCAATGGACATGGGTTTGGGTGGACTCCAGGAGTTGGTGATGGACAGGGAAGCCTGGCGTGCTGTGGCTCATGGGATTGCAAAGAGTCAGACACGACTGAGTGAATGAACTGAACTGAATTGAGGACCTGAGAATGGGACCTTATTTGGATATTAGATCTTTGTAGATGTAATCAAGTTAAAATGAAGCCATTATGGTGGGCCATAATTTAACATGACTGATGTCCTTATGGAAGAGGGGAATTTGGACCAGGACTAAATGAAGAAAAGGCCACCTGAAGGTGGAGACATACAGGGAGCAGGCCACGTGATGACAGATGTAGAGATTGAAGGGCTCCAGCTCAAGCCAAGGAAAACCAAGGATCCTCAACAATTCCAGAACCTGGAAGAGGCAAGGAAGTGTTCTCCCCTTCCTTTTGAGGAAGCATGGCCCTGCTGACACCTTGATTTAGGACTTCTAGCTTCCAGAACTGTGAGAGAATGAACTGCTATTGGTTTAAACCACCTAGTTTGTAGTCCTTTGTCATGGCAGCCTTGGAAAATGAAAACATTTTTCCTTTTCCCAGTGTTTATCTGCCTTAAGATTCATTTCTCTAGGTCGTTGTACCCTGTTGGGTTAACTTAGCTAATTCTTTATTGCTAAGGTATTTGCAGCGGTGGGGATACACATCTGCTCATCCTCTTCTTCTATCCTCTGATACCTGTTGGCTTCACCCAACCAGAAGCTGGAGGGCAGCTGGCATGGAGCCTATAAAGGTCAGCTTTTCTGGGTTACAAAGAAGGGTGAAGCAATTTAGAGAGTGGGTTCTCTAGAAGAGGTGGGGGCAGAGACTGTGCAGAGACCATGCCAGATGGGGGCAGGGAGCCAGTTTTCAGCAGCCTACCCTTCCCCCAGCTTCGATTTGCGATTTGCTCGTCCAAGGATATGCCTGGTATGAAAGTCCTATTTGCATTTTGGTGGCACCTATTTTTATGTGAGAAATAGCTGTCTCTGAATGCTAAGTTCTAATGCAGTTTCTTTTAAAGCTCAAGGGCGATGGGAGCAGAGGCGGAGGGAGAGAAACCTAACAAAAATGGGACAGATAATGGTGGATTGTTAGCTCAGAGGAAAGGATTGCCAGAAGGAAAATACTAACTAGGGATGAGGTTAGAAAGAAAAAAAAAAAAAAATCATGTGCTAAGGGAAAGAAGGTGAGCTGGGTTCCAGTTCATAGAGAAAATGAGCTAGAGAAAGATGTGGAAAGATGACCTGAATGCAATCTTGAGAGAAATCTGCAAGAGATTTCTGTGTGTGAGAATCAGGCAGAACAAAATTGTATCTTTCTTACCAGAATGTGGTGAGAAGGAGATGAGTCAGTGTAAAGAAGAGTGCTCTTTTGCTACGAAGCACTGTGTACGTTAAAAGTGTATAGCAGCAGTCACTGTACCAGCCATCTAGTTGGGGGTACACGGAGATGCCTGAACAATTTCAGCTACCCTGATGGATTGTGTATGGCTAGTCATTATCATTTTCACCCACCATCAACAATAGAAACTTCATTTCATCAACACTAAAGTAGGGTAGATCTGAGAACAGAAATCAGATAATTGAGAGGGAAAGGTTTGCAACTTCTGCTTTGCCAAACTCCTGCATGTTCACTTCTTAATTCACCCCATGAAAGTCTCAAGGACATGGTAGGTTTCGGTACCTAACTGACTGGCCAATTGGAGATGTTTCTGCATTTCTTATGAGCGAGTGTATGGAGGAAAGCTAGGACCATACTTCCGTTACTAAGGGGAGGCGATGTTCAGTTTTTTTGGTGTGGTCATAGCAACAGTAAATAAGAATCTCAACTTTCAATTGTTGTTGTTCAACCGCTAAGTGTCCAACACTTTATAACCCCATGGACCGCAGCTCGTGAGGCCTCCATGTCCCTCACTATCTCCTGGAGTTTGCTCAAACTAATGTCCATTGAGTTATAGTGATGCCACTACCTTGGTTCTGCTCTAATTTAAGTACTTAACTCTCCTCTGAATTATTTCAGTGGGTTTTTGACATATCAAATTTCCAGTCCAGTTTCTTCATTGTCACATGAGTTATCGTCCTGTAAATAGGTCAGACAGTTCTATCCCATCAATATCTTCAGTGGCTCTTTCTTGGTCAAAGTATCTGGCTCAGTTCCTGTCTGTAGCTTTAAGGCCCTCCAGGGTTGAACCCTAGACTGTCTTTTCAGCTTCTTCACTCACTATGCCTGTCTGTGCCCCTGCACATGTCACACTTCACTCCTCACCCTTCCCTGAATTTGCCATTCAAATCTCTGTGCTTTTTCTTTTGGCCACATCATAAGGCATGTGGGATCTTAGTTCCTCAACCAGGGATTGAACCCATGCCCCCTGCCTTAGGAGCATGGAATCTTAACTACCGGACCCCCAAGGGAGTCATGCAAACCTCTGTGTTTTTATACCGTCTGTAGAATCTTCCTAGCTTCCATTCAAATCTAGATCTCCACATAGCTTTTCCTGGGTCACCTAGTTGGAATCAATTATTCCTGACTTCATCTTTCCACAGTATTTTTCTTACTCCTCTCCTATAGTTCTTATTTTTACATTGCTTTATATTATAGCCAGTTGCCTTCTCTCCAGATTGTATGCGTCTCAAAGGTAGCCATTGAGTCTTATTCCTTTCTGTGCCCATCCCACGTAGTGTGCATGCATATTCAGTCACTAAGTCGTGCCTGACTCTTGCAACTCCATGGACTGTAACCTGCTAGGCTTCTCTATCCTTGGGGTTTCCCAGAGAAGAATACTAGAGTGGGTTGCCATTTCCTCCTCCAGGGATAGAACCCCAGAATGGAACCCATATTCTCCTCAATCTCCTGAATTGGCAGGCGGATTCTTTACCACTGAGCCACCTTCATATATAGTGTTAGTCAGTTAGTTCAATCATATCTGACTCTTTGCAACCCTATGGATTGCAGTACGCTAGGCTTCCCCATCCATCACAAACTTCCAGAGCTTCCCTGTCCCTCCTGCCAACTCCCAATTCCCAAACTCATGTCCATCAAGTCGGTGATGCCATCCAACCATCTCATCTTCTGTCATCCCCTTCTCCTCCTGCCTTCAATCATTCCCAGCATCAGGGTCTTTTCCAATGAGTCATTTCTTTCCACCAGGTGGCCAAAGTATCAGAGCTTCAGCTTCAGCATCAATCCTTCCAATCTATATTCAGGATTGATTTCCTCTAGGATTGACTGGTTTGATCTCCTTGCAGTCCAAGGGACTCTCAAGAGTCTTCTCCAACACCACAGTTCTAAAGCATCAATTCTTTGGTGCTCAGCCTTCTTTATGGTCCAACTCTCCTTACATGACTACTGGAAAAACCATAGCTTTGACTATTCATAGTGGGTTCTCTGCAAATATTAGCAAATGAATGAATACTAAGCAAATCCTACAGTGTGAATCACTGAGGGGCTGGTGTTGAAGTATATATCATAATTTCAGAATTCCTGATCTAGAAGTTTCCTGGTGGTCCAGCAGCTAAGACTCTGTACCCCCACTGCAGGGGGTCCAGGTTTGATTCCTGGTCAGGGAACTAGATTCCACATGCTGCAACTAAGACCCAGCACAGCTAAAAAGAAACAAAAAAAAGAATTCCTGATCTTTCTTCACCAGAGCCAGAAGTTCAAAAGGAGGTGATTTAGTTGGTGGTGAAGTAGTCTATGGGAAGTCTGAACAGAAGCGCAGCTGTACTCCCATTTAATTTTGTTCTTGTAGATTGCCTCATGGCCTTGACTTGAAATTTCAGTTGGAAACTTGAAATGCAACAGAAATAGTTTCTTCTGTGTCACCCAATAATAAGGCTTTTCAAAATCCTTCATTTCCACGTAAACATTTCTCTTGAAAATCAACTCTGCTGCAAAGTGGGGCTAATTCAACTGCCATCCATGCGGATGTAGTTGTGAGGATGACTTTAAATGGGACATTTTTAGACTCTCCAATATGTCAACAAGTTAAGAGTTTCATTCATTTAAAAAATGTAAATAAATGCAGCTGCATCTGGTTATACAGACAATAAAAGTGAGATCGTGATGGTGCTAAAGCAAGTGGGAAGATGCTCTAAATTGAGAGAGACAACCAGCTTCTAGCCTAATTTAAGGAGTACCAATAAATATATTTAGAAAACTCATGCAACAAAACTCATACCTCCAGCTCATCTTTTTTTTTTTTTTCCCACTCTGTGAGTTAGCTGAACTCATCATGACAAGTTCAGAACAACAAATAAAGAACTGGCTGCCTACCAAAACATCAAGTGGTGAGAAAGGAAAGCCAGGTGCATCAAGCATGCATGTTGGAATTCTCTATTACTCTACTTAAAATAATTACATAACTTCGTATTTCCCATTAGAATCTTTTGTTGAGTTGAGCAGTGTTCAACTTTCAAAATCTAGATTTCCAGAAATCAAAGAAAGTCTGTTTGTTTGAAGATATAATGTGTTTTTCTCCTAAAATGTCATTATAAATTCAACTAGGTACCCGGGCTGGCCCAGTAAAGCCATTTAAGCTTAAAACATTGATGCCATATTGTGTATTTGTGAGGAAAATTAGTTTAAAAAAAATGTTTGCACTGCAATATTAGCATTTATGTAAGTAATTTAATCTCTTATCCTTAAAATTGATGAAGAAAGGCTTTCATTCTTACTAAATGATAATGCCTGTGGAAAAATAGATTTCATTAAAGGAGAATGAAAATATAGATTGGTACTATAGTGGAGAGTCTGAAGGGAAATTTGGGCTCTTTCCCAGGCCTTCTAATTTGCTACTATTGGTTCTTAATGACATTACATTTCACTCCCAAATGTAGGGCCTTCCTTTTTCCTCACATGGATATATCACTAGTACTACTTTAAACTTATCATTCATGATTACCGTCATTTTTCTTTGACTCACAAATGGAAGAGAAGGGGGCACAAGGGACATTTTCCTGAGGTAACTGAACAAAAATTACATGAGAGGAAAGAGGGAGAAGAGGCTCTTAAAAAGGCTCCGTGTGCATATGAAAAATAAATTTCCCATAGTGGTGAATGGAGCTGAGTCAGCAAAATTGCAAGATTTCCACCCCCCCGCCCCTTTTAAAAAGAAAAGAGCTGTTCATTAGATTTGATGGCTCTCTGTCATGCTATCATCTCCTGAGAGGCAGGGACTGTCACAGGAACAAGCACAGAAAGGACGCACTGTGCCACGGGCTGTTCTTTTTTATGGGACATTCATCTATCAGTTGTTTGTAAGTTTGAGATTTACTGCTCTCTCTCATGAGCAACTTTGGATTTTATAATTGTGATTTATTTCTCTCATTTTACCATATGGAGTAAATGAGTGTATTTTTAAAAACTTGCATCTCTCTCTATCACCATCATCTCCCATCCAACTTGCTGCCACTATTGAGATAATACTTTCATAAGACCTCTCTTCAGCCAAGAAAAACTGTGTGGCTTCCCATTTTCTTCACAAGTAGAAGCTTTTCTGCCAAGTGTCCAGATTCTCCGTAATAGGACCCCCCTCCTCATAGCCAAGCCCACGCCTCCTCTACTTCTCATCACATCCCTCTTCTGTGATTTGGCCAGAATCTTTCCTGTTCCTCGAAAACGCCACAGCCATTCCAGCTTCTATGCATCATCAGCTCATGTTCTCCTTGCAATTAATACTTTTTCTTCCCGGCTATCTAAATTCCACCTATATGTAGAAAGCAATGTTTGGAGATCTAGTCTACTTATAATAATTTTAGCCACCCTCTGGTGATGTTTGTACTATATAACCCAGCCTTTTAAGCTACCCATGATGGGACTAAGAGAGTATATCTGACCCAAGTGAAATGATCAGACTCTCCCAGGAACTTGGAAATGAAACTGAAAACCAGTCTGAGTGTTCAGACTGGAACATGTGAACTTAGGAACTGAGGGTCAACCACATTTTCCTTTGTGGAAGAGAGACTATGGAGACCTAATGATAGAAAGAGAGCATGCAGTGCTCAGGGTGCTTGGTAGAAAATAACAGAAACCAACTCTAGTTTATTTAAGCAGACTGTTCATTTCGAGGTCTTATGTAGCTCTTAGAATCAATGGGGAAGCTGGAAAGCTAGGTCTGGAAAATGGACAGGGACCAAGGGAGACTAGGCAGCCAGGGACAGCCATGGTGTCTGACAACAGGCCATCTGGTTAGAAGGCCACTGTAGGCTCCATGACTTGTGTTGTCTTGTATAGGACAATATAGCAGCTGCAGGGCTCCTTCTAAAATTTAACTCAGATTATGACACTCTCCTGCTGTTGTATAATAAAGAATTTCTTTGGTCTTTGTCCCAGGTTCCTGGCTTGGTGCTTCTAAAACACCGTAGAATTTCCCAGGTGATAAAAATGCTATTGTTTTTCATGGTGGGTCTTGATCACTTATGCTAATAGGATGGCTCTGGATGGGAGTCATTTGGACCTGGAAGTTCTGGACCCCGAGGCTTAGATTAGCATCAATGGTTGGTAAACATATCCATGTGCTGGGAGGGTGACACATCCTGATTACTTGGGATGCTCCTGGTCCACACCCTATGTGTCTCTTCATTTGACTGGTCCTGATTTGTATCTTTTATAATAAAACTGCAAGGGTAAGTCTAGTGCTTTCCTGAGTTTTGTCAGTTGTTCTGGTAAAATTGAACCCGAGGGAGTCATAGAACCTCCTGAATTTTTAGCCAGATGTTCAGAAGTGTGGGTGGCCTCAGGACCCTTGAATTTGCAGCTGGCATATGAAGTAATGACAGTCTTCTTGGGGGTTGTGGGGTCTCTGCTGACCCAGGGGCTTGGTGTCAAAATTGTACTGCCATATTCTACCTTCTTGAGCTTCCATGTGACTTTTATTAAACCTGAATAAAACAAATCTTCACCATGGCCTTGCCACCTGACCCCTGCTGCCTCTCTGGCTGCCTCTCTCACTACTTCCCTCCACATTCACTTCACTCCAGCCACAATGGCCTCTTTTTCTGGCTCTTATACAAACCAAGCTGTCTTCATTTCAGGTCCTTGCACTTGCCGTTCCCTCTCCCTAGAAGCCTTTCCTCTAGATCTTTGCCCAGACTTCTCTGAGGGGGGAAGTGCTGTTGGTCTTTTCACCTCTGTATCCAAGACCTAGAGCCATGACTTTATTGGTTGATTATAGACTCAGAGGTCACACTAGAGACCTGGTGAATCTGTTCATTGTAATTCTGCAGCCAGCAAGATTGAATTTGAGCTCTGATGTTTTAGCTTGATTGGCTCCGTGGCTATAAGACAAGAGGATCTTTTTTGCTGTAATAGAAACTTTATGGTTCTCTAACCCTGACATTAGGGTTTCCTTGGTAGCTCAGACAGTAAAGAATCCTCCTGTAATGCAGGAGACCCAGGTTTGATCCCTGGGTCGGGAAGATCCCCTGGGGAAGGAAGGGAATGGTTACCCACTCCAGTATTCTTGTCTGGAGAATTCCATGGATAGGAGAGCCTGGTAGGCTACAGTCCATGCTGTCCACAGAGCTGGACACGACTGAGTGGTTAATACTTTCACTTTTCAATCCTGACATTAGCTAAGATAGTAAAGCCCTGAACTGGTCTTTTTTTTTTTTTTTCTATTGAACTCACTGGTGTGTTCAGAGTGCAGCCAGCTCATCCAGAGCCTTTCTAGTCATCGTTCCTACCAAAATGGTCACTTGCAGCCACCATTTGGTCTCCTCAAGCTTCACCTCCCGTAAGCACTTCCTCCCAAGTGGCCAGGAGGTCACTTGGAGGTACATGGCCAGGAGGCACCATGGAGACCAGCATCCCAATTTCTCACTGGCATTGAGGTCATCACTGCATTCAAGCCAACATTGCTCAGATGACCAATCCAGATACCTATTTTTGAGTCAGTTTCCCGGGGCTGTTTTAGAAGCCGAGCATGAGTTTGGTTGGGGAAGCAGAAACTACTCTTGGTTTTTTAAACAGAGGGAATTTAACCCAGGAAATTGGTAACAAAGGTCTTGGGACAGTAGAACAGCAAAAACTGATCCTTTGAGGAGGCCACTGGCCATCCACCTTGAAGGAGGATGCACAAAGTGAGCACGCGTCACCGGAGTCCACCACTGTGCTGCTCTTCTGAACCGGCGTCCAGAGCAGGAGCCCCAGAGCCCTCCCTTGCTCCTGCTCCTGCTGCCGCCACTACCGCTGCCACCAGCGCTCTTGCTTTTGTCACTGCCTCTGTTGCTCTTGCTGACGCTGCCACCAGAGTCAGGAAAAAGGATCACTTCTTCCTGTCATCTAAGTTTCAGTCTCCTCCCAGTGCCTCCCACTGGCCGAACCAGCTGGCAAGGGAGTGTGCAAGCCTCAGGCTTCCGGTCCTGGTGCTGGAGAGGAAGTGAAGCAGGGGTTGTGTCAGCTGAGAGGCCACAGCTTCCACATGGCACGAGCTCAAGGGTCACTCCCAGGCAAACCTTCCTTGCCCACCCAGACCAGAGCAGACAAGCTATGCTCACTCTCAAAACTATGAATTTCTATGTATAAAATAGATAACTAACGAGAGCCTATAGTATAGCGCGGTGTGGGGAGGGGGAAGAAGGTGCAATCTGTTTGTAGGACATATATCAAGTTAACCTTAAAAACGCATTCGAATATACATTGGGGCTTCTCTGAGAGCTCAGATGATAAAGAATCCGCCTGCAATGCAGGGGACCCAGGTTCGATCTCTGGGTCTGGAAGGTCCCCTGGAGAAGGAAATGGCTAACCATTCCAGTATTCTTGCCTGGAGAATTCCATTGACAGAGGAGCCTGGCGGGCTACAGTCCATTGGGTTGCAAAGAGTCGGGTATGACTGAATGACTAACGCTTTTGCTTTCTTTCCAATATGCATTAACTGCAGACAAGTATTGTTTGATTCCACTTGAGATAACCTAGAATAGTCAAATTCATAGAGTCAGAAAGTACTTTGGTAGATCCCAGGGGCCGGGAATGGGAAGGAAATGAGGACTTAGTGTTTAATAGGAATAGAATTTCAGTTTAGGAAGATGAAAATTTGAAAGGCAGATGATGAAGAGAGTTGTACAACAATGTGAGTGTACTTAGTGCCACTGAACTAAGTTCAGTTAGCTATGGTTAAAATGGGCTTCCCAGGTAGCTCAGCTGGTAAAGAATCCACCTGCAATGCAGGAGACCCTGGTTCAATTCCTGAGTCGGGAAGATCCTCTAGAGAGGGGATAGGCTACCCACTTCAGTATTCTTGGGCTTCTCTTGTGGCTCAGCTGTCAAAGAATCTGCCTGCAATGTGGGAGACCTGGGTTCAATCCCTGGGTTGGGAAGATCCCCTGAGAATGGAAAGGCTACCTACTTCAGTATTCTGGCCTGGAGAATTCCATGGACTGTGTAGTCCATGGGGTCACAAAGAGTCAGACACGACTGAATGACTTTCACTTCACTTCACTTCATGGTTAAAATAGTATGTTTTATATTATGGGACTTTTACCATAATAAATAAAACATAAAAACCTCCCTGGCCATAGTCCTCATAGAACTTTGTATGGATTGTTATTGTATATTATATTATATATGTACATAGATGTATATGCATATTTCATATATGTATATATTTATGTCAGTTTATGTTTTCCCTGCTAGATGCTTCTGGAAGGCAGGGCCTATATAGGTTTTTCTCTCCAGGGTCTGCAGTGCCTACATATAATAGACACTCATTAACATTTGTGGAATAAGTGAAGAGCTCCAAACACCCACAACCTTACTGCTCATGCTTCATCATCTTCTCTCCTTTAGTCTTAATTCAGTTCCATCTATCATAATATTTCAAACCCCACAAAGAACTGTGAGACTGTTAGTAAGAAAGTTTGCTGCTTAGAAGAGTTCTTATCACCTTTTAAAAAACATGCACGTTCAACACCAGAGTGAAACCCCAGTGCATTCCAGTCCCGCAGACTCCCTGCCACTCATGGTAACTTTCAAGTCTGTGATGGAAGTTAGGCCTCAAAGATCTCACATGGATTTAAATTTAGGGGCCTGATTGGGCAACTGGGTGCTTTCAAGAAGGGCATAACAAAAATAGATGTGAGAACAGACATCAGAAAGTTATTAGGCAGAGGAGAGAGGGACACAGAGGAGGGGAAGGGCCCTCTGGCATTGGATGAAGGTGTGAGGCAGGGAGCAATTTCCTCTGAGTCATCTTGAACACAGGGCCTCTGTAAAGCTAGTATTGGCCTTCCCAGGTGGCGCTAAGTGGTAAAGAACCTGCTTGACAGTGCAGGAGACATAAGAGATGTGGATCCCAGAGTCAGGAAGATCTTCCGGAGGAGGGCACGACAATCCACTCCAGTATTCTTGCCTGGAGAATCTCATGGACAGAGGAGCCTGGCGGGCTATCTTACATAGGGTTGCAAAGAGTTGGACATGACTGAAGTGACTTAGCATGCACACGAGGCTAATATTTGGCTTCTATAACATGTATTTGGCTTCCCTTGTGGCTCATCTGGTAAAGAATGGTCTCCTGCAATGCAGGAGACCTGGGTTCAATCCCTAGGTTGAGAAGATCCCCCGGAGAAGGGAAAGACTACCCACTCCAGTATTCTGGCCTGGGGAATTCCATGGACTACAGTCCATGGGGTCGAAAAGAGTCAGACACAACTGAGCGACTTTCACTTTCACAACATATATGAGTCTGTGAAGTCTGCCATAATAAATAAAGTACCATAGACTGAGTGGCTTAAACAATAGGAATTTTTTTTCTTTTTTTGAATTTTCTTTACTTTATTGTGTTGGTTTTGCCATACAGTGACATGAAACCGCCATGGGTCTACACATGCTCCCCCTCCAAAACCCCCCTCCCTCCTCCCTCCCGACTCCCTCCCCCTGGGTCATCCAGGTGCACCAGCCCCGAGCATCAACCCTGGGCTGGCGATTGATTTCACATATGGTAATTAACATGTTTCAATGTCATTCTCCCATATCATCTCACCCTTGCCCTCTTCCACAGAGTCCACGTGTCTGTTCTATACATCTGTGTTCCTTTTGCTTTCTCTCATGCAGGGTTCTTGTTACCATCTTTCTAAATTCCATATATATGCGTTAGTATACTGTATTGTTGTTTCTCCTTCTGGCTTACTTCACTCTGGATAATAGGCTCCAGTTCTGTCCACTTGAGTAGAACTGATTCAAATGATTTATTTTTTAATGCTGAGTAATATTCCATTGTGTATATGTACCACAGCTTTCTTATCCATTCGTCAGTTGATGGGCATCTAGGTTGCTTCCATGTCCTGGCTATTGTAAACAATGCAGCGATGAACATTGGGGTACACGTGGCTCTTTCAATTCTGGTTTCCTCGGTGTATATGCCCAGCAGTGGGATTGCTGGGTCATATGGCAGGTCTATTTGCAATTTTTTAAGGACTCTCCACACTGTTTTCCATAGTGGCTGTACTAGTTTGCATTCCCACCAACAGTGTAAGAGGGTTCCCTTTTCTCCACATCCTCTCCAGCATTTATTGCTTGTAGA